>VWZS01003241.1:0-25984 GCA_013397075.1 Rhabdornis inornatus | reverse complement strand
TGAGATTTTCTTCTGCTGCTCTGTGAGAGGAGTCCTTCCTTTGCTACTCCATGGGTTCCCTCCCACAGGAGATAGTTCTCCATTAACTTTTCCACAGTGGATCCAATCTCATGAGCAGCAGTCCTGTCAAAACTGCTGTGGCGTGGGTCACTCTTCCACTGGATGCAGTCCTCCAAGGACAGCCTGCTCCAGCCTGGAAGCAAGGGCCCCCTCTCTCCACTGAGACTCCTACTGGACCACAGCCTCCTCCAGGCATCCGCCCAATCCAGCGTGGGCACGTCCCCCATGGGCTGTGGGTGG
This sequence comes from Rhabdornis inornatus, assembly GCA_013397075.1. Classification (NCBI taxonomy): domain Eukaryota; kingdom Metazoa; phylum Chordata; class Aves; order Passeriformes; family Rhabdornithidae; genus Rhabdornis; species Rhabdornis inornatus. The sequence continues at coordinate 25,684 of VWZS01003241.1, read as the reverse complement.
ATCTCTGCATCGCCTGTGGATCCCTGTGGGCTGCAGGGGGAAAACCTGCTTCACCATGGTCATCATCACGACCTGCAGCGGAACCTTGGCTCTGACACCTGGACCACCTTCTCCCCCTCCTTCACTGACCTTGGTGTCTCCATGTTGTTTTCCCTCACATGATCTCACCTCCTGCTCTTCTCTGGCTAGAAGAAAAACTGTGTGTGCTTTGTTTTGATTTTCTTCTTAAATATGTTTTCAGAGAGGGATTGCCACCATCTCTAATTGGCGCAGACTTGCCCAGTGGCATGTCTGTCTCCAGAGTCATCAGGCATTGGCTCTGCTGGACATGGTGGAAACTTCTAGCAGCTTCTCACAGAAGCCACCTCTGTGGCCCCCTCTGCGGCCCCCTCTGCTACCAAAGACTAGGCCATGCAAACCCAACACAATTCACTTAGTACCATAGTGTCAGGTATGTCTTCTATTACTCTGAATTATACCATCACAAACCTTTTAAATGGCAAGAAAGCAGACACCTGAAGGTCTATGATTTTTTTTGGTGTTCCAGAGATGTAGTGAGATGGATTCTATGACTGGAGTATAGGAATGGAAGGATACAGGCTCACCCATTCACAAAAAGGGCAGGAAGGAGGATCTTAGTAACTATAGGCCAGTTAGCCTGACCTCAGTACATAGTAAGGTTATGGAACAGTTTATATTGAGTGTCATCACGCAGCACTTGCAGGATGGCCAGGGTATCAGACCCAACCAGCATGGGTTTAGGAGGGGTAGGTCGTGTTTGACCAACCTGATCCCCTTTTATGACCAGGTGACCACCTGGTTGATGCGGGAAAGGCTGTGGACGTTGTCTATTTGGACTTCAGCAAGGCCTTTGACACTGTAAACTCCTGTAAAAACTGGCAGTCCATGGCTTGGACAGGTGCACTCTTTGCTGGGCTAAGAACTGGCTGGATGGCTGGGCCCAGAGAGTGGTGGTGAATGGTGCTGCATCCAGCTGGTGGCCAGTCACTAGTAGTGTTCCTCAGGGGTCTGTGCTTGGGCCAGTTCTCTTCAGTATTTTTATTGACTACGTGAATGAGGATATTGAGTCTTTCATTAGTAAATTTGCAGATGACACTAAGCTGGGAGCATGTGCCAATCTGTTGGAAAGTAGGAGGGCTCTGCAGAGAGACTTGGAATGGTTGGATGGATGGGCAGAGTACAATAAGATGAAGTCAAATAAATCCAAGTGCCGAGTCCTGCATTTTGGCCACAATAACCCTCTGCAATGCTATAGACGGGACGGTGTGGTTGGACAGTGCCCACGCGGAAAGGGACCTGGAGATACTGGTCGACAGTCAACTGAACATGAGCCAGCCCTGGTGGCCAAGAAGGTCAACGGCATCCTGGCCTGTATCAGGAATAGTGTGGCCAGCAGGACCAGGGAGGTCATTCTTCCCCTGTACTTGGAACTGGTGAGGCCGCACCTTGAGTACTGTGTCCAGTTCTGGGCTCCTCAGTTTAGGAAGGACGTTGAGACACTTGAGCACGTCCAGAGAAGGGCAACAATGCTGGTGATGGGCTTGGATCACAAANAGAGTGTTGCCCTCTATGTCAAGGACCAGCTAGAGTGCATGGAGCTCTGCCTGGGGATGGATGAGGAGCCAACCAAAGCTTATGGGTCAGGATTAAAGGGAGGACTAGATGGTGCTAGACTTGTGCAGTGGGTAAGTGTCACAGAACAAGCTGGCTTGTAGCTTGGCAATCAATTCGGCCATAGATAAGAAATCCAGTCCAGTTAGCTTGGTTCGATAAACAGACCCCCTAGGTGAACAATGATAGGATATATTCAAACCCAAACAGGGACTTCACCCAATGACGTTCCATCCTAAGCTGCAGACACCTCACTGGTCAGAGAGCTGGGCAGTCTGAAGTCCCAACCAATCAGCTGTCTTGAACCGGGGGATTCAAACCCCCTATGTAAGAAAGCTCCAAACAATAAAACAGGCTTTTGTCATATGGATCTCTGAGTGTTCGTGTTGTCTCTGTCTCCAACCCACAACTCAACCTAACAGGTAAGAAGACTCAGGATCCAGGCAGGGGTTCTGTGCCAGGACTCTAGGGATCCACGAATGTATGTGTGTTTATGAATCTGGAGAGTGTGGGTCAGTGTTCTTTCACTAGTGACTAAAACAAGTCCATACCAGCCTAAGAGAAGGGAGGGAACTTGGCTGTTTATACTTAGGGTTTTTGTGAGTCCTATATGTAGGTGCTATTTAAAGGAGTGCCTTGTCTGTGGCAGTCTCTGTAGGTGGCTGTATCAGTGTCTGCATGTTGTGTGTGCATCTACATGCATACACTTCTCTACTGGTTGAACCTACAAGCAGGAAAGCAGCATCTGTGTCCCTCAGTGGATTCTTGCCCCCAGGAGGTGCAGTAGGTGGTCGTTGCCAGTTCTGTTCAGTATTTTTATCAATGATCTGGATGCAGGACTTGAATGCACCATTAGCAAGTTTGCTGATGATACCAAACTGGGAAGTGCTGTTGGCTCTCTTGAGAGACAAGTTTCCCTGCAGAGGGTTTGAAGGATTGAAGCATTGGGCAATGATTAATCCCTGGTGGGAATGTGGCATAAAACAAGAAATTGGAGTAAAGTGAGGGGATGTCAGCATGGTTGACAGAGCATCCATCTGATTTCCACACTTGATTTGCTTCACAAATTAGAATGTTTGGAGAGGTCAGCCCTGAAAATTGATCATTACTTGTTTCCCTTTCTGTTGACCAATCCACTCCTGATATCTGCAATTATTCCTCCAAACATGCTCTAGGATGACAAAGGAAAGGAATAGATGGAATTGTTAGTATATCAATTTTGTCTTTACTGAGAGGGTGGTCAAATCCTGAAACAGGCTTAATAATATGCTTTCACTTTTGGTCAGCCCTGAAGTGATCAGGAAGTTGGACTAGAGGATCACTATAGGTCCCTTTTTAACTGAGCTATTCTATTCTATTCTATTCTATTGAATTTTTACAAAGAATGTTTTTCCTATGAGTATATGTATTTGAGTAAAATTATTTATTTTCATAAGTATTGGGAGATAAAGAAGAATATGACTTCTATGATAAGATTATAATAAAATTAGCACAAATTAGATATTAATGTTGATGTTATGGATTAGAGCAATTTTATGCTTCTATTCAGAGACCAGAAGAGAGAAGCATGTGCTCTTTTTGGTATAAAAAATAATATTTAATACATCAGGAATGGGCAGGTAGTTTTGCCACTTCCAGAAGGGCTTTTTTTATGGCAAGGTAAGTTAGTGACTAAGAAATAAGCCAGGCCATAATATCTGAGGAAACATTAATGTTTGTACAATATGATTTTGATTCCAGGAGATTGGTTGTAAGGGTTCTTTAACTTTTAATCTAGGTTCTCTTTTGAATATGGACACCTTGTTCCTACCTCTACAGTCTTGAAAACCAACCTCTAGTTGTTTTCTTTCCTAATTTCTTTTGCCACCTTTTGCTGTCATTCCTTTTTTTTTCTATACTCATCACTAAAACATTGAAAAGAAATCTATTTCAAAGAAACTTCAATTTACTATAGAGAAGAAATGTCGCCATTCTTCAAGAGAATTTTTTAATAGTATTGGCTCTATATTTCTTATTGAATAACAAGGATTCACATGGGGAGAGGAAAAGAATTTGATGTCTTAGTCTGATATACTTTTTTTATGGGAATTGAGCATAGCATACATAATTTTACCTCGCCTGTTAAGTCAGATACAGCAATTATCCTTTCTGTCATGTTGTCTTAAATATCCCTTTCCATACAGCTTTTAAAACTAGGTTAACACAGAAAGGATTTTTATTTAATGATCTATTTCAGGGCTTCAGATATGTTTCTTGATAAGATAAAATCAAGTATTCCTGCATCTGTCCAGAATTTTTCACAATTTCTGTGTTCTTTAAACATCTGCGATTTTCTCATTTAATGTCCAAAATTGTATTTTCAGTACTTTGGTCTGTAGCTTCCCAGGATCTGGGGTGTCCATTCGGAATCTTCTATCCATGTATCTCAGCAGTATCTGGTTGTCTAAAATGGTAATTTGTGTCAAATTACTTTTAGTTAGAATATCAAAAAAGTTAACGGCATTCTGTGAGTGGTTATTGTTATTATTTATGAGATTTTCTCTCTTCATAGATTGATTCATGACTGAGGTGAGTTGAGAATGTGAGATAAAAACACAAAATAGCTTTAAATTTCTGATGTGCTAAACCATGATGATATTCAAAGAGTTTTTGTTTTCTGTTCAAACTTTTTCATCCACCTTCTTCAGTGCAGAGTCTTCCATGGGCTTCAGGTGGATATCTGCTCTGTTGTTGATCTCCATGGGCTGCAGGGTCACAGCTGCATCACCATGGTCTTCACCATGGGCTGCAGGGGAATCTCAGCTCCAGTTTCTGCAGCAGCTCCTCCTCCTCCTTCTCCACTGGCTTTTGTGTCTGCAGAGTTGTTTCTCTCACATATTCTCACTCCTCTCTTCTGACTTCTGCTGGTGTTGTGCAGTCTTTTTTCCCCCTTCTTAAATATGTTATCACAGAGGCTCTACCAAGAGCTCACAAGAGGCTTGGAAAGAACAAATTCTGTTACTTAATCTAACAATAATAGGAATTGAGACTGTGAAATTGATGCAAATTTCAGAGGAAGACTTTTACCCACCTATTTCAGGTAAAGCATGCAATGAATATTACTAGTTGTTCAAGAAACAAATGAGGGGGCTATCATAGGAAGCCTGTTGTTTCCTAATGAAAAGAAAAATCTCAGGGCATTATCCAGAGTTTTCTTTATATTAGGTTCAGGACAAAGCAAAAGATACTTTGATCAAATATCTCATGTGATTGTAAATGATTCTGATCTGCATATTCCTGAAAACCTTTTGTTGGGACCTTCAGACAGTACTGTATAGACAGTGGGCCAATAATTTGCAGTGATTATAGGATTTTTTTCTATTAAAAGGTAAACTACCCAGAATTAAAATCAGAAACTACTAGCTGAATATGTTATTGGACAAGTATTATTGCCAGCATTTTGTATCCTTCTCTCTTCAAGAATCAGAGAATGCTAAATGTTAGAGAACCTCAGTGACTTCAGGAATTAATAAAATAACACATCCTGTTTTCCATTGTGAAAGATTCCCAGAAAGTGCTTTAAAACATATTTATATATGAAGGAACAATTACAGTTTTGTATTGCAAGGGGAGGTGTTGGCCCATAATACTAAAACTGGGCATTAGATCATCCACTAGCATCTGCAATATTCACTTCTAGATATGAGTCATATTTCAACATCTCTGATTCTCTGATGCTGACAAGCTAAGCATCTTCTTTTGTCTTTGGGAGTTCTTCTTTGGTGATTAACTTCTTAGCAGTTATATGAAAGCACAGTACAGTAGAAATAGTCACCTGTTTACCTGAATCACAGAATCATAGAAAGGCATGGATTGGAAGGCACCTTCAAGATCATCTAGTTCCAACCCTCCTGCTATGGGCAGGGAACCTTCCAATAGACCTGGTTGATCAAAGCCCCATCCAGCCTGGCCTTGAATACCGTCATTCACCAAGGTGAATAGTTCCAGTGCAGGCACTTCCCCCAGCAGAGCAGGGGATCATTGCAAATGGGGCAAGTTTCTAGAGTCAGGGGAACAGTAGGAGTGCCAAGATCCATATGGTTGGCAGTTCACACTAGAGCGGTGACTCAGTGTGGGCGGAGCCAGTAGACACGGTGTCCACTCCCACTCGCTCATAAGGGGCCCCTAAAGAGCATGAGCAACCCACGGTGAAACCAAGACAGCTGGCAAACAGGGCATGCCACATCAGCCAGGGTGTGGCACGGCAGTTTTCAAGGAAGGGCGCATAGGGAGGGCTCCTCTCTGTAGGAGGCCACTCCACCAGCCCAGTGGGAGAATCAAGGTAAGAGCAAACAAGCAACCAGGCACCAGTCTGTGACCATATGGGAGCAGCTAAAAGAGGCAGTGAACAGACCCAGTAGTTGCTGAAGAACAGTGGAAAGAGATCTTTTCATCCCCAATCTTACTAGTGTAGCCTCTAGAGTAGGCTCCCTCAGGTATGGTCCTACACCTGGGTCATGGCAATCCCAGGCACACCTACAGGTTGGGTGGAGAAGTGATTGCGAGCAGCCCTGTGGAGAAAGACTTGGGGGTGATGGTTGAGGAAAAACTCAATATGAGCTGACAGTGTGCACTCACAACCCAGAAAGCCAACTAAATCCTGGGCTGCATCAAAAGGAGCATGGCCAGCAGGTTGAGGGAGGTGATTCTTCCCCTTCTACTCTTGCGAGACCCCACCTGGCGTACTGTGTACAGTTCTGGTGTCCCCAACATAAGAAGGATATGGAACTGTTGGAGCAAGTCCAGATGAAGGCTACAAAGTTGATAAGAGGTCTGGAGCACCTCCCTTATGAAGACAGGCTGAGAAAGTTGGGGCTGTTCAGCCTGGAGAAGAGAAGGTTGCATAACAACCTTCCAGTACCTGAAGGGGGCCTACAGGTAAGCCAGAGAGGGACTCTTCATCAGGAACTGTAGTGATAGGACAAGAAGTAATGGGTACAAACTGAAAGAGGGGAAACTTAGGTTAGATATTAGGAAGAAATTTTTTACTGTGAGGGTGGGTGATACACTGGAACAGTTTCCCTAGGGAGGTTATGGATGCCCCAGACCTGGCAGTGTCACCAAAATTCATTGAAAACCAGTCAAATAAGACTCCTTGACACCAATTTAGTGTTAAGAAGGGCATTATTTATTACAGGCCTCTGAGTCTTGCATGCACAGGACCTTCTACAAGTGTGTTGCTTATATGCAGTCACCACATACATATTATGATTTGCTCATTACCATAAAACCCTCCTGAAGTTCCCAGGTTCAGTTCTTGTTTTGGCTGTGGCTGCATTCCTAAGACAGATGTCTTCCCCTTATCTTCCAACTGTCCTTGCTGAGAAAGCAGATCCTACATACCCTGTTTGTTGCTAAAAGTACACAGGCACAGTAGAAATTGGATTAAGCATTTTCGTATCAATTCCCTCCTTTGAAACTTCTCAGATTCCCTTAGGCCATTTGACAAGTTTCAACTCAGGTTTTATCTATAGTCACATATATTCCTGCAAGATTATGACTGATCATTTTGCGAACACAACCAATAGCAAGACCAATAATTATTAGAATTGCAATCACAATTATGATAGTTTCCAGTATTCCAGCCAGCCATGCTTTCAGAGACCATCCTCCTATTCCTTGAAGAATTTTATTGAAGCAATTAGTTTCAGAGGCCATTTGGATAGCATTGCCATCTTCAGCAACTTGCTGCATTTTGTCAAGTTGCTTCAGAGATCTTCTGTTACATTTGAGGTGTGTACACAACAGTGTTCTCTATTCAGTTTTAAATACCCACAAACCCCTTGTTCTTTGGACAGCAATATATCTAAGGCCAGTCTGTTTTGTAATGTCAATTTAGTATTTGCCTGTATTTCCCAATTTATAATTTGAAATCCCCTTTCTGTGGCTTAGGATAGTTTCTTTACTTGCCAAGTTAGATTAGCTAACAAAATTCTGTTTTCCAGAGCCATAGCTCCTGGCAAGAGCAAACTCTGCATGGCCCATCCAAACTGTGTGGAAGCCGAAGGCCTTGTCCATTCATCCTTGGTGTCTCGTTTTACCCTACCCCAATATTGGGCTTTTATGGGGCTTCTTCTCCAAGTTGGGCATAAGGTTAATAACTCTAAGGTAACTTGCCTGGTAGTGGGTCCAAAGAGCAGTCGAGTGGCCCAATATCTGCCTGAGGTAGCCCGAACAGTATAACCTGGGGAAGGAACTTCAGAGATTTAACGCAATTTAAAGGTTGGTTACTTCAATTTACAAGTAATTTGGCCATCCATCTTATGGTGCTAGGCTGGCTTCCATTGTTTTGTTTTTCTCCACACCTCCATTGATTTTTACTTAGATTATACATAGGTGTAATTCCCCAATTTAGACAACATCTCACCTCCCCCAAATATTTCCATTGTCCTTCTAAGGGCTTCATCCAGGTATGAGGCTTGGTTCAGACAGTTTGATACTCTGGCAAGTTTGAAACATTTTGGGTGTGATTTTTAGTAACACAAAATTCTAAAAACCTGGTTGCTTCTCCTCCTGAGGCTGCTAAGGCGAATTCTAAAATATGTTGGTCGAGACTATGGGACCCTGTTGGACACTCCTTACCTCCTTTTTTCCCAGAAATAATTCTATTATCTCTTGGCCTCCAAGCTGTTGGATCCTCAAGAATACCATCTCCTCCTTGCCTACATCTCCTCATCCAAAAAGTGGCCTTTGCTATTGCATTAGTCAGATTATCATACTGAATCACTATTGATAGATCTATAGGGATAATTCCCCAAGGAATAGGTTCCCCTGCTGAACTGGGGATAGGGAGGCAGGCTGTAATGCTGGACAGATTGCAAATCTTACCAAACCCTTGGATTAAAGTCAATATTAAATTTTCTTCAACACCTCCACCTGAAGATAAAAAGATTCCCATAAACATTAGTCTGTACATTTTGCTGCTCGTGTACAGATGTCTTCAACATTTTCAGCCACAGGGGTCTGGTGTTTTCCACTGTCCACTCTGAGTCGGGAGCCCTCTTAATCCGGGTGCAATGTATCCAGGAGTTAATTCCTTTTGCCTTCACTGCTGTTCATGTAGTCAACAGAATTAGATAAGGTCCTTTCCACTGCTCTTGAAGTGGTTCAGATTTTCAGGTCTTGATGTATATGTGATCCCTGGGCTGAAATGAATGAACTGGGATGTCTAGGGTAAGATGTTCTGAGAGAATGATAAATCTTTTTAGTTCATTCAAGGATTTCCCCAATGAAATGAAATATTGTTCTGTTTCCTGATTCCAAATTTGTTGTTCAGATCCAGGGAAAGTTACAACAGAATATGGTCTCCCAAATATCAACTCATACAGGCTCACCATCAGTTTAGTTCGGGGTTGCACTCTAATTCGTAACAAAGCTAATGGTAACACCTGTGGCCATTTCAAGGAAGTTTCCTGACAAATTTTGCTAATTTGTCTCTTTAAAGTTTGATTCATTCGCTCAGCCCTTCCACTAGATTGTGGTCTCCATGGAGTATGTAAATCCTGACTTATACCCAACTGTTTACTAAGTTGCTGTAACACTTCAGATATAAAACAAGGTCCCCTATCAGATAACATCCCTATAGGCACTCTGGACCTGAGTATGATCTCTTTGAGGAGTATGTTGGAAACTTCTCTAGCCCTGTTGGTGCAGCAGGGGAAAGCTTCTGGCCACCCGGAAAAGGTATCCATTAATACTAGGAGATACCTGTATCCTTGTTGGCATGGTAGCTCAGAAAAATCAATTTGCCAGTACTCCCTGGGAGTGTTTCCTCTTTTAGTAACCCCCGTAGGTGGTCTTTTTTAATTCAAAGGATCATTTTTAAGACATATCAGGCATTTTTCTGTAATAGACCTGACAATTTTTGTCATCTGAACACCGAGTATCTGAGTTCGTAGACTTGTCATCATAGCATCAATTCCCCAGTTGGGTTTGCTAGTGTTTCTCTTTTACAATTTGTAACATCAGTTGTGGTGGGACTATGACCTGGTTATTGGGAGTTCCCAGCCATCCACTCTCTTTATTCTGGGCTTTTAGATAAGTAGTTAATTTTAAATCTGCTTGACTATATCCAGGGCTACCTTCTGGCAGTGACATAGCTTTATTAGGTATTAACAGTAGGATGCCTTATCATGCAATCTCTCATGCTGCTTTATCTGCAAGTCTATTTCCTATATGAATTCGAGAATCCCCACACTGGTGTACCTTGCAGTGTAGTACGGCCACTTCTTTGGGCAGTTGGATAGCATCAAGAGAGGACAATATTTCTTGTTTATATTTAATGGGAGAGTCTTGTGCTATTAATAGGCCTCTTTCCTTCCATATAGCTCCACGGGCATGAACAATGCTAAAAGCATATTTCAAGTTGGTCTTTTTCCTGCTGCCAATTCCAGGTCCCTTCATAGGACTATGAGCTCTGCCCTTTGTGCTGAGGTGTCCATGGGCAGTAGTGCAGCTTCTATTATCTTGGTTGACATGACTACGGCATAGCTGGCTCTTTGTTTTCCATCTTGCACCAAGCTACTTCCATCTGGAAAGAACTCTGTCTGGATCTTCAATGGGTGTGTCTTGTAGGCCTGGTTGCCTTGCATAAACTTGCTCAACTGTCTGTAAGCAATCATGGGTTAGCTGTTCATCCCCTTGCATCAGGGCGTTCAGGAATTAGGCTGGATTTACCGCTGTGGTTAATTTCAACTCCACATCTTCTTGCTCCGTTAAAATAGTCTGATACTTCAGCATATGACTCAGGGAAAGCCAATGCCCCCCTTTTTGTCCTAATACAGTGGTTACTGCATGTGGAGTGTACACTGCTATCTTTTGTCTCAAAGTCAATTTCCTGGCCTCTTGGATGAGGAGAACAGTCATCACTATGGCTTGCAGGCATCTGGGCCATCCCTGGGTGACCTTGTCAAGCTGTTTTGAAAAGTACCCCACAGGCTTCTTGAAGTCTTCTACCTTCTGAGCCAGAACTCCAAGGGCTAGGTGCTGTTGTTTGTGCACAAAAAGCTCAAAGGGTTTTGTTAAGTCTGGAAGTGCTAAGGCAGGTGCAGACATCAGGGCCATCTTTAAGTTACAGATCACATGTTCACTCTCAAGAGTCCAAATCAAAGGTCCTCCCAGGGCCTCCTTTAAAAGCTCATACAATGGTTTAATTAAAAGTTCATCATTTGAAACCCACAATCTGCACCATCCAGCCATACCCAAGAATGCTCTTAAATCTCAGTCAGTCACAGGTTGGGGTACCTGGCAAATGGCTTCTTTTCTGTCTGTTCCTAATTTCCACTGTCCTGGTATTATTTCAAATCCTTGGTAGGTAACTTGCCGCTTCATGATCTGAGCTTTTTCCCAAGACACTTTGTAGCCTCCTTGGCCTAGGAAATTTAGAAGACTGATAGTCAATTCCATACACTTTTCATTAGTTTCAGTTGCTAGCAGGATGTCATTAACATACTGCAGGACCAACCATTCAGGGTTGTCCTTTTTCCAGACCTCTAATTCTTTTGCCAGTTTGTTCCCAAAAATCCTCGGACTATTTCTAAATCCTTGCAGTAACACAGTCCAGGTAAGCTGAGTCTTCTAGCCAGTTTAAGGATTTTCCCATTCAAAGGCAAAAATACCCCGACTTTGCTTACTGAGAGGTATGCAAAAGAAAGCATCCTTCAGATCTATTACTGTATACCGTTGGTGATATTCCATAAGAGCTGTTAACAGGGTATAAGGATTTGCTACAACAGGGTGGATATCCTGAACTATTTGATTGATCGCTTGTAGGTCTTGTATCAGCCTGTATTTATTCATCCCAGGCTTTTTAACTGGCAAAATAGGAGTGTTATATTCTGACTCACATTCTATCAATAATCCAAATTCCCTGAAATTTTCTATTAGACTCTTGATTTCCCTTGTAGCTTCTAATTTTAAAGGATACTGCTTCTGCCTTACTGGCTTTGATACAGGTTTTAGGGTAACGCTTACAGGCTGAGCTTGCCAGGAACGTCCTGGAGTTCCACTGGCCCAAACCAAGGGTGTGACTGCATTTTCTACTGCTTACAGTATTCCTCCAGAATTATCTGGTTCTGGTGTTCCCTGCAACATAATAGTCTTTGCCTCAATGGCTTTAGTCTCGGGTACGAATAATTATACTTCTCCATCTTTAAATACAATCTGAGCCTCCAATTTACTTAACAGGTCACTTCCCAAAAGAGGAACCAGACACTCCGACATATATAAAAGTTGGTGTGTTAACTTTTTTGGCTTAAATTTGCAATCTTGCCTACAACTTTTCCACACAAACCCCTTTCTTGTGAAAAACCGCATATGCACAGTATGGTATGATGCTTTTAAAAGCAGACACCTGTAGCTACAGGTTTCCTAGCATGTGCAATCTTGGTCCTGTTACGGTCACAGTATGCTATTAGTTCCTGTAGGAAACAACTACAAGAGAATATTGTCTTTTTGAAAATGCCATTTCCAGTCTTTTGTGATTTTTGAGGGAGATGTGACTCAAATACATCCCGAGGCCTCAGATCCAGCTGCTGACACAAACAAACCCCAAATTTGTTTGTTGTTGGAAGTCGAGCCTGTGTTGGGGGAGAAGAGGGGGAAGCTGACTCATCAGTTATGAACAGGTGAGGTTGGCTACGCAGCCCAACATCCAGGTGAGAACCTTTAACCCCTAGCAGCCGAGCTGATGGTGAGACACTAATTTTGAAGACTTTAGAAAAGCTAAGGTGTTGCCCCTGGATGTTCTCGCCTTCTGATGTCCTGATGTTTACACATTTGTCCAACAGTTCTCACAGTCTCTTCTGATAAACAGAAGATTGTTTGCATTCCTCTTGGAGGAAGCAAGCATTGAAGGACAGGTGATGAGGCCAGTGGAGTCAGGAGGTCTTATCATCACTGTCCAATCCCTGCTCATTGTTAGATGTCTTTAAATAGACATGTCATGTAAATAAAGGGCTCTTTCCTGTTCATCTAACCTGGTGTGAGGTGTCTGTCTGTCTCTCTCCTTTTGTGTGTGCGTCACAACTGCAACACTAAGGTTATAGTTAACAATAAACATGCTGATTTAGCTGAAATAAATAAGATAAACTTTGCTGAAATCAGTTAAAACTTAGAGGATGGTTAAAAGAAACCGGATTTTAGATAAGCTATCCCGGATCTAATAACTCATTGCTTGTCAACTTTATGTTTGTGTAAGCTGTGCTTGTAATGAAAAACAGGGAAATTGATCAATAGATCCCAGAAACACAAGACAATTGCAAACCTTGTGTCTCCAGAAACAGTCCTGGAAACAGGAAACTATAGGTCCTCCCAAGGATTCATTTGTCACGTATGCATTGAAAAGGTAGAAAGGTCAGAACAAGGAAGACTAATTCTACTTCCTCATTTCTAGTGACCCCTCCCCAAAATAGACCCCCAACTCATTTCAGGGAACAAACTACGCATGCTTAAATGCCTTTTTGTCAATTAGCATACGAAGCGGAGAAGAGGAGGTGACAGGGGTATGAATATGCATTTGTATTTTGTGTATTCAACACTTTTGTAGATAAAAGGCTTTGTAATTACCTGTAATCTTGGCAGTGCACGTTAGGGAGATATCCCAGCGCTGCCCGGCGCCTCAATAAACATACACTTTCTAACTTTAACTGTTAGAGAGTCTTTTGTCCGTCACAGTTGGGTATCGATATTAGATCGATAGTCATATTTTAATAAATCAGTGGGGACGATTCTCACAAATACCTCGCCTGACCCAAACCTCCGGGTGACAATGGCGCCTGGCGGGCCGGAGTCTCCTCCACCTCCCGGCGGCGGGTGGTGCTAGGCCTCAGTGCCACCGAGGTTGCTATGGCGACGGATGTTGAGAGGTCGCGAGGGGGCGCTGTTAGCCGGCCTGGGTCGCGACCATCGTGGCGGTGTGTGTGGGGGTGAAACTGAAAGTGAAGTGCTCGGGCCGCGGCGAAGCGAGATTAAGTGGCTGGCTCCTTCCCATGAGCGCCTGAGTCACCCCGACCCGAGTATGTCGGATAGTTTCGACCGAGCTCCAGGTGCTGGCCGGGACCGGGGTCGAGGTGGTGCTGCTCTCAGCGGCGCGGACGCATCAGAGAGCGGTGGTGGGGCCTGTCTTGGGGGTAGTAGTTCCCATAGTTCAGTCTCGGCCGAAAAGCAACATAAAACGGGCGGCCGCTTGCTACAGCAGGAACCGTTGCGACCTCCGAAGACAGCACCGCTGAGCACCGGAAACGCAGGTACTGGTCACCGTGCAGTGGCCTCTTCCCCGCCCTCCCAGAGGCCCTTGGTGCCGAAGGTATCGAGGAGTGGCCCTCTAAAGTCCGCTGTGCTTCCATTCTTTGTGCACAGTGCCCTGCTCCTGCTTCGCTTGCTGCTCCGGCACCTCCCACCCCCATTCCCGTCGTCGTCCCACTGATAGTGGAGCCCTGAGGCTTCTCACACACACCTCCCTTTGGCCTAGCCACCGGGCCACGTACTTTCTCCCACCCCACGCACTTAGGGGGTTAGAGGCCACCGCATGGAGATGAGCTGCGTAGGGTGCCTGGCAACTGCACTTTTCTTTAGATGAGCAGTCATGTTTCTGGGCTATGGACCTGTGCCCAAGTAAAGGTATGATGTACCGTTGTAGCCTGCTTGCAACGTTTCTCTGTCTGTCCCTCCCTCCCTTTCTGTGTCCACACATACCTGTATGTATGCGTTTTAGCCATTTGTTCATCTGGCTGCAGGTGTTCTCATTCTTCCCCTTACAGAAGAATTCTCTAACTCTGGACTAAAGGTTTGACAAAAAAATAAACCCCACCCAACAATAACATAACACATTATTTGTTGGTTACCTTTTTCAGGTAGATCCAGATTATGTTTTCAGTAAATTGGGGAGCTAATCTATAAACATGGATTTGGAAAATGTGGTTTTAAAAACACCATTATTTTTTTTAATTGTGTACAAAAATTATAGTTAAGTGTCTAAGGATTATGTTAAAAATAGTGATTTGTTCCATTTATTGACCTTTAGAGTCTTGCCTTTACATATAATATCTATGAGGAAAAACCCAAAACCAGCAAGAATATCATAAGAAAATTTACTAGTTTCTCAGGTTAGCTCTTAGAAAACGTTTTCATGGGGAAAGAGAGGGCTCTCTTTCACCCTCTTTTTGTCACCTTCACATGAACATTGATTGTATTCACTTTCTGTCATGTAGAAAGGTGCCTAGAGTTTGCTCAAGTGAAAACTTTATCCATATTAAATATATATATATTTGAAGTATAGGATGATAGAATGGTTTGGGTTGGAAGGGACCTTAAAGACCATTTAGTTCCACCCTCCTGCCATGGGCCATGACACCTTCCACTAGACCAGGTTGCTCCAAGCCCCATCCAACCTGGCCTTGAACGCTTCCGGGGATGGGGCAGCCACAGCTCTTCTGGGCAACCTGTTCCAGTGCCTCACCATCCACACAGGGAAGAATGTCTTCCTAATATCCAGTCTAAACCTACTCTTTCAGTTTGAAGCCATTCCCCCTTATCCTATCACTCCATGGCCTTGTAAAAACTCCCCC
Organism: Rhabdornis inornatus; assembly: GCA_013397075.1. Classification (NCBI taxonomy): domain Eukaryota; kingdom Metazoa; phylum Chordata; class Aves; order Passeriformes; family Rhabdornithidae; genus Rhabdornis; species Rhabdornis inornatus. Next base: position 10,448 of record VWZS01003241.1, on the reverse strand, counting down.
TCTGGCTTTTTCGTAGGCCCCCACCAGGTACTAAAAGGCCACCATAAGGTTTCCCCAGAGCCTTCTATTCTCCAGACTGAACAATCCCAACTGTCTCAAGCCGTCTCCATAGCAGAGGTGTTTCTGCCCTCTGATCATCTTCATGGCCCTCCTCTGGACTTGCTTCAGCAAGTTCACATCTTTGTTGTGTTGGAGGCCCCAGAACTGGATGCAGTACTCCAGGTGTGGTCTCAGAAGAGCAGCATAGAGGGGCAGAATCACCTCCCTCACCCTGCTGGTCATGCCTTTTTTGATATAGCCCAGGACAGCATTGGCTTTCTGGTCTGCAAGTGCATGTTACCAGCTTATGTTGAGCTTCTTGTCAACCAACACCTCCAAGTCTTTCTCCCCAGGGCTGCTCTTGACCCATTCTCTGCCCAGCCTGTACTTGTGCTTGGGATTGCCCCAACCCAGGTGCAGGACCTTGCACTTGGCCTTGTTGACCTTCATGAGGTTCCCATAAGCCCATCTCTCATGCCTCTCCAGGTCCCTCTGGATGGCACCCCTTTCCTCCAGTGTGTTGACTGCACCACACAGCTCTGTGTCATCAACGAACTTACTGAGGGTGCCCTTAATCCTACTGTCCATATCACCAACAAAGATGTTAAACAGCACTGGTCCCACTACCGACCCCTGGGGAAGGTCACTTGTCACCGGTCTCCACTTAGACATTGAGCTGTTGACCACAACTCTGAGTGTGACCATCCAGCCAGTTCTTTATCCACCGAGTGGTCCATCTGTCAAATCTGTCTCTGCAGTTTAGAGACAAGGATTTTGTGTGGGACAGTGTCAAATGCTTTGCACAAGTCCAGGTAGATGATACTAGCTGCTCTTCCCTCATCCACCACTGCTGTAATCTTATCATAGAAGGCCACCAAACTTGTCAGGTAGGACATACCTATAGAAGCTTTTCTTGTTGCCCTTGATGTCCCTGGCCAGTTTTAATTCTCTCAGGGCTTTTGCTCTCCTAACCCGATCCCTGGCTGCTCGGACAATCTGTCTTCCTCTCAGGCTACCTGTCCCTTATACCCTCTGTAGGCTTCCTTTTTGTGTTTGAGTTTGTCCAGGAGCTCCTTGTTCATCCATGCAGGTGTCTTCTGGCAATTTTGCCTGACTTCCTCTTTATTTGGATGCATCCCTTCTGAGCTTGGAGGAAAGTATATTTATAGTATAAGTAAAAGTATATTTAAAGTCCAAAAAGCGATGTGTTTGTTTTTGTGTACTCTGTGTGAATGCATACTAATTTAGTGGTTTCTAAGAAAAAACATTAACAAAAACCATTTATCAAAAACTTTTCAGAACACCTGCAACAGGCAAGAATTCCATCTGGATCACAAGAAAAAGTTTCAGTTCCTGATTCTGGACCAGAAATGGCTGAATCTCAGGTGGCTGTGGCTCCTATGGTAACATCAAACTTGTCTGTTAAAGCACCTGAGTTTTATCCATCAGGATATAACCAGAACTTTGCAGTGAGTGTTAATCTTCTCTTCTTTAGTATATGCCAATTTACTTCTATTCAGTTTTACAATGTTTCTTGTGCTCTTGCGTATCAGATAACTTGAATGCTGCATTTGCTGAGGAGATTTCAAAAATTTGGATGATAACCTCCAGAGAGTCAGAAGGTTGTGATAAGTGAATGTTATACTGTGAGAGCCTTTAGTATTTTGCCTGAAGTTTGCTCCAGATAACTACATTCCTTATTGATTACACCCAACATCAGCATAAGCTTTTTTCACAGCTACCTCTGTTATATCTGTACTGCATTTTCTTTAAAAACTTAGCTGCACTTTTATTCAGATTGCATGGGTTTTTGAAGCAAGTGTGGGAAAAAACTTGAACTTTAGCTTTTCTAAGCATAGCCTTTACCTTTCCTAAATTTACTGTGCCATGGGTATGATTTGCCATGACTGCCTAACTTTATGTACCATCATGTGTCTTTGAATTCCTTCAGGGATATTGTGTCACCAGAGGGTAAAAAAGTAGGTTTGGGCTCATTCCTAGCAGCATACCTAATATGAAATATATTTGCAGCCAGGCTAAGGGTAATCTCTGATTCATACTGTACATTCACCACATAATAAAAGTTGGTATTTATTTTCTACTCTCCATGTCTTCTATATTGTTGCTACAGTAATTCTACTCTAGGGAAGATCTATGTGAATTCTTGGCATATCTTTTTGTTATGCAGGCAGATAAACTGGTACTGGTATAAGGAGGTGGGAACTATTGCTTTTACAAATACAAATATCTTAGGTGGAATTTCCCCTCCACCTCCTTTTTTTTTTCTTCAACTAATTTCCAAATGGAAGCTAAGCAGCCTCACTAGTGGGGTTTATAATTTTAGTCAAACATTAAGGTGCCAATTAAATCGCCTATTCATGTCATATGAGGTTTGTACCTGTAAGAGTCTTTATACCTAATTTTGCATTAACTATTATATACTTGCTGAGTAGGTATAATCTGAAGATAAAACCCCAAAACTTAGTTGATACAGTATGTGGTTCTATCTCCTTTGTTAAAGCTTAAAATCTGCCAGTGAGAAACATGAGGGGTTTATGTCTAGAAGTTACTGGACTAAATCTAATTAGGTTTTAAGTATTTATTGCTCCTAATTTAGCAATATACAATATATAATAAAAGTTTGAATTATCTTTTTCCTCTCCCATTTGTTCTGTTCCCTGGCATAATTACTAAAACCTAGACTGACTTTGAAGTTGCATAATTAGTAGAGGTAGATGAATGTGGTGCTGAGTTTAGCCTCTGTGGTTAGCCTTTTAATTACAAAATGGAAGAGGAGTATGAATACAAGGACACCAGTATACCAAATGGGATTGGAGTCCCTTGCAGAACAAGGACATTTCCTCCAAGAGTCAATTTTTAACGGGTGAGGATGAGAGAAATATGCCTTCCTCTCTACTAAATGAGGATCTCATAACAACCTGATGGCTTTCAGAAAGAGCAGCTTTTACTAGCTACAGCAGCTGCATCCCCTGCAACTTGTATGGAGAGTTTTCAAACAGGTTGTTTGAAGAGATACTAGTTGTGCTGTATGTGACTAAGCTGCAGTTTTTGCACAATAATGTCAGTTCTGTGGACCAAAATAGTTAGTTGTACAAAACTTTTACTGAGTGATTTGAAATTGCCTAGTAAAATTTGATTTCATTTAGAGAAATAGAATATTTAGCAAGTTAGAGGCTTGTTAGCTTTTATTCTTTGGCTTCATAAGCTCTAAACCATTAGAATCATAGAATAATTTAGGTTGGAAAGGACCTCTGTAGCTCATCTGGTCCGATCCCAACTCAGAAGGTTGTTGAAGGCTTTATGAGTAATAATGATTTGCCACCATTTCCTTAAATACATTTTTTTTTCCTATTTCTGCTGGGCCACATTAACTTTGTCTTCAGTATTATTCACTGGGCAAATATTCTACTTAATTAAATATCATATGAAACCTTTCTAGTTTTTCTTCTGTTATACTGATGTGTCCCTCATTAGCTTAAATTGTATATTCTTACAACACAGGTCTTTAAAGAATTTTGGAAAATCTGAATTTTTCCCCACACATTCTTTACAGGTTGTGAAATTAATGCCAATACTTGATTTTCAGCAATGTGTATCTGTCTTTCTCCACAGTTTGTATCCAGAGCTTTTATCTTTCACAGATCCATGTTGCTTTGCAGTAGAGAAGAGAATGAGGCATTTTGAAGACAGAAAGTAAAGGATATCCTCTCATTAAGGGAGGGATGGTGGGGAGAGGGAGAATGTAATTATAAACCTTATCAGTGTATTTATGTCCACTAAGTAAAGAAAAAGTGGTTATCATTTTTAGCTTGATTTTTCATTACAGTAGATATATTTAAATCTTTTTCACATTAAATAGATCAGTTGAGAATTCTGATATCTTGTATGTTACCCTTATGTCTTGAATCACTAATTATTGTCAGCTCTTTAGCAGTTCCCTCTTCAGGTTCCTGCTTGCTCTTCTGAGATCTCATGAGATACTTTTCACAATCTTTTGTACAGTATGAAAAGGTGAATTATTGGTACTGTGTTATTACTAGTTACATCACAAAGTATGTTGCTTCCTATGCTATTCCTCATATACTAGCATTGTAATTATCCAGGACAGCATTGACTTTAGAGACTGTTACATGCATTCATTTTTGAATAGACAAAATTAGTGGATTGCCCCTGGTTGAATGCCAGGCACCCACTAAAGCTTCTCTCTCCCTCCTCTCCACAGCTGGACAGGGGAGAGAAAATATAACAAATGTTCATGAGTTGAGGAAAGGACCAGGAGGAAATCACTCACCAAATACTGTCCATGAGCCAAACAGGCTTGAATTAGAGATATGAATTTAATTTATTACTAACAAAAATCAGAGCAGGATAATGAGAAGTAAAATAAGACCTTAAAAACACCTTCCCTCCCTTTCCCATCTCTACCTTCTCCACCCCCGTTGGCACAGGGAGACCAGAATGGGGGTTATGATCAGTTCATTGCCTATTGTTCCTGCCAATGCTCTGAGAGAAGAGTCAGTCTTTCCCTTGCTCCAGCATGGAGTCCCTCCCATGGGAGACAGTTCTCCATGAACTTCTCCAGTGTGTCCACCCCACAGGCAACAGCTCTCCCCAAACTGCTCCACCGTGGGTCACTCTTACACAGGGTCAGTCCTTCAGGCACAGCCTGCTCCAGCGTGGATCCCCCATGGGGTCACAAGTCCTATCAGGAAACCTGCTCCAGTGTGGACTCCTCTCTCCACAGATTCGTAGGTCCCTGCCAGGACCCTGCTCCAGCACAAGCATCTCACAGGATCACAGCCTCCTCTCAGGCATCCCCTGCTCTGGCATGGGCTCTTCCAGAAGCCGCAGGTGGATCTCTGTATCCCTGTAGCNAGACCTTAAAAACACCTTCCCTCCCTTTCCCATCTCTACCTTCTCCACCCCCGTTGGCACAGGGAGACCAGAATGGGGGTTATGATCAGTTCATTGCCTATTGTTCCTGCCAATGCTCTGAGAGAAGAGTCAGTCTTTCCCTTGCTCCAGCATGGAGTCCCTCCCATGGGAGACAGTTCTCCATGAACTTCTCCAGTGTGTCCACCCCACAGGCAACAGCTCTCCCCAAACTGCTCCACCGTGGGTCACTCTTACACAGGGTCAGTCCTTCAGGCACAGCCTGCTCCAGCGTGGATCCCCCATGGGGTCACAAGTCCTATCAGGAAACCTGCTCCAGTGTGGACTCCTCTCTCCACAGATTCGTAGGTCCCTGCCAGGACCCTGCTCCAGCACAAGCATCTCACAGGATCACAGCCTCCTCTCAGGCATCCCCTGCTCTGGCATGGGCTCTTCCAGAAGCCGCAGGTGGATCTCTGTATCCCTGTAGCCCTCCCTGGGCTGCAGGAGCACAGCTGCTTCACCATGGTCTTTACCACGGGCTGCAGGGGAATCTCAGCTCCGGTGCCTGGAGCACCTCCTGCCCTTCCTTCTGCACTGACCTTGGTGTCTACAGTTGTTCCTCTCACATATTCTCACTCCACTCTCCTCTGGCCCCAATTACATCTGTGCAATAACTTTTTTTTCTTCTTAACTATGTTATCCCTGAGGCATCACTGTCATCTCTGATTGACCCAGCCTTGGCCAGTGGCAAGTCCATCTTGGAGCCAGATGGCATTGGCTCTGCCAGACATGGGGGAAGCTTCCAGAAGCTTCTCACAGAAGCTACCTCTGCAGTTCCCCCCACTACCAAAACCTGGCCACACAAACCCAGTAAAGCGGCTTTCTGTTCCATCAGCAGGAGCATAAACATTGATAAAGTATGCATTATTTCCTGCCTGTGTTTTATAAATGGGAACATTACACTGTATTGTATTTCTCTAATTTCTCCCCTTCCTGCATATTTTGGAGCACTTTTGCACTCTAGGTAAGCTCAAAATATTTTGTTTCCAATTTTCAATTATTTTTTCTTCTACAGTTCATATAGCTGTAGCAGTTCGTGTGTGCATCAAGAAAGGGTGTTGAGCCTCAATTTGGTAATTTTATTCTTAGCAGGTATACTTACGTGTTAGTTAGTTAATCTTACAGTCAACTTGGCAAACTAATTTCCTTTTAATCTGCCTTTTGATGTGTTTTGCTGGGAGATCTTAATCTCTATAAAAACATGTTACCTAGTTCCTGACTACTTGAGTTTTTTTGATGCAGAGGTCTATATTTGCTAAAAATGTTTAAGTGAAATGTGTAATAAAGTTCACTATCAAGTATGCAGAGCATCAGGAGTTACTCAAGACTAAGGGCTATATGGTTACTTCTGGAGATAGTAAGTGTGACAACTTTATTTAAGGTTCCTTTTAAATAGCTGGTATATTCTTTCACTGCTATAGGATTCTTCCTTTGAAGATGAATATGATGGCTTTCTGACTTTGGCAGAATATGTACAAGACTTTCTAAATCACCTCGCCGAGCAACCAGGTTGTTTTGAAACTGAAATAGAGCAGTTTGCCGAAACAGTGAATAGCTGGGTCACTGCGGATGAAACTTTGCAAGAACTTGTTGAACTCGTATATCAACAGGTAGCCTGTGTATTCTGTCTTAACATGGATGTTATGCCTCTGTTACCTAGTGTGCAAGATATGCATGCTAGTATTATTTGTTATATCATTGTGCCTACATAGTATTTTAATGGTTTGATTTTTTTTCTTTTTAGACTGAAATGTATAGGGAAACATTTTTCTCAATAAACTGTAATGATAGCTCAAGTGAGATATACTTGGCTGGTTGATAAATTTCCCTAATTTACTCTGTTTCCTTTGTTGTGTATTTGAATCTCTCAGGTCACATACTAGAGTTGAAATTACAGCAGTTCATTAAAGAAGTTATATTTGAATTGCTGGATTTACATAGCAGAGACTGTCAGTTGTACATTTTTATTCTATCCTACAAAAATATTATTCATAGTAGATTATTTTGTTCTTTTGTATTTAAAAAAAAATATACCTACTTTGGGAAATGCTCTTTTTACTGACAAGCTTTGTTCTTCATTTGGTATTATAACTATTTCAGAACATCATAATTAGAAAAAAGGAAAGCTAGTCTGCTGGTAACTAGTTCTAGTCCCATTGATGGCCATGGAAATGAGGACAGAGACCTTGAGCTGAACTCTGTACTAATTGGGGGAGCCATTGGAAAAAACAGCTTAATCTGTGTGGTTTAGCAAATGAGCTGCTGCTACTGTCTTCTGGGCATGCTGCAGAGAATGAAGTCACACTTCTGCTTGCTATTTATTACATTAGGTATCTTCCATTGTCCTGAGTTGCTTTCAAATTCTACGCTGAAGAATGTAAACTTTACGCACCTTTTAAGTGCAGATACTTGCAGATTTTTTTACTGTGAAATAATCTGGAGTATGTAAAACCTGCGTGATTGTCACACATTGAGTAGAGTCTTAAGAACTGTAGAGTCTTAAGTTTCTTACTATAATGCAGAATTGATACATAGTTAATTAAGAACAGTTTAGTTATACATAAAGATTACTTGTGCTGTGTTTGGCAGCATAATTTTTTCATCCTTTATTTGGACACATGGAGAAAAGTTAATAAAAGATGAAAATATTCCATATAACTTTATTTGAAGAAATTTCATAGATGTTTAATAAATTGACTCTTGTTTAATATAAGTATTTTAATGTTGCCTCTTTTTCTCTCCCCCTATTTAAAACAAGTTCAATATTAGGGTTGGATGTGCCTTCCTTAACTGAGAAGCATTGAGTGTTAGTCTGAAAGATAACAATTTTTCTGAAAAATAAAACTTAGTGCAAAATGCTGTCCTAGTATCCAAAAGCACATTATTTCAGCTTGATTGTATGTCAGGATATGACAGTGTTTGAGTGTCAGTCAACTATGCTTATTCTTCTATCTTGAGCCTCTGCTCAAGTATTTGTTTTTACTTGTCCTGGTTTATCTCAAAACTTCATTTAAATATGCTGAAGTGTGCTTATAAGCATCTGTATCAGTGATGTTTGAGCAGATCTACACATGCTAGGTTTGTGAAGGAAAAAAGGCTAAAATAAAAGAAACAGAAATCCTGTACAATCTTCCCTTCATCTGGGTATCAGGTATCTTAGCCTGTCTGTAAGACTTAATTATATACTTCCCCCTGTTCTTCCTAATCCATTTATGTCTTGACAGAGTGAAGTGCCAGTTAACTTGTTTTCCAAAAGTTGAACACTGACTTCATAGCTTAAGAGTCTTGACTATTGTGTAGTTAGCATGGTGTACTGTTGCTGTTACAGCAAGTAAAATTTCTCAAGATATGTATTGGTAGGCTAGCCTTCATGCTTAGATTTTGACTTTTTTGGAGTTGGAGATAAACTGGGATTACAAAGCAACAATAATTCAGGGAAGATATTATTGTACTATAATGATTGGTTAGTAAGATATGAGGTTTATTTATTTATTTATTTATGACTATGTGTGCTATGCCAGGTCAGAATACCACAAATGGCGTTGTTTCAGTATTTGATGCAACCACAAATACAGACCAACTGATTGGGAAGATAATGGTTTAAAAAATACAGATGACATTTGAAGTAGTTTTTGGTTTTGACTGTGTGGTGGTTTGTTTTGGTGGTATCTTGTTGGTTTGTTTTGTGGTGGTTTGGGGGGTTTTTGTTTGTTTGTGGCTTTTTTTTTTTTTGGTTGAGGTTGGTTTTGGGTTTGTTTTTATTTTTTCCTTAGGAATGAGAAGTGTAATTTAAGTGACATATTTTGCCTTATAAAAAGGGGGGCACCTCTTCTAGTCCAAGCAACTGATTGAACTAAAGCACCAAAAAGTTTGTTAGCTATTTCACATGCCTCTTACTGGAAACTAAAGTTGATTTGACTTTCTTAATTACTTAAATTTGTTGTATCTTTCAAAGATATCTCAGTTCTTTCCAGCAGTGTAATGCACATAGTACAGTTATGTTTAGTGCATATTTTCCTCTGCCTGTAGAAGGTAAGTAGCTATAACGAATTGACATGATAATGGCAAGATTCTTTTTTAAACATGTTAGAAGCAAAAGCACGCAAACGCATTTATAGCACTGATAGATGTAAAAGGAATGTTCAAAGATGATAAAGCCAAAGGAAAAGTTTAATGAATTCCTAGTATCCATGGGGGCTTTTTTGGCAGAGCTGATCAAATTACTTAGACCAGAGCCTCTTTTCAATGGCACGATATCTGAGAAATAATATCAAATTCAAGTCTTGTTAGAAGAGAATTCAAAACAAATAAGCAGTAATAAATTGCCAAAATAAGGGAATGTTCTGCTTTTAAGTTCTAAGAGAGGTTGAATGTAAACACTAATGGATTCCAAATTACTTTTACCACCTCTTGGAATTTTCAAGTATCAGTTTCAAAGCAAAATATTTTTTCATACAGTGTATAACTTATTTTGTGGAATTTCATTGCCACTACCTGCTTTTAGATTATAAAAGTGTAAATATTCAAAGTAACAGGGCTTGTTTTAGAAAAAAGGACTTATCAAGAACTATTAACTATAATGATACAGTTTTAATATCTGAATCAGAAGTTTGCTATTCTGCAGTTTGCTGGAGCATGTACAGGAGAAAGTATTTATCTTTACTTACCATGTTCTTGTACTCTTTCCCTGAGCGTTCCTTATTACCAAAAATAAAAATCTGGGATAAATAGCTCTTAGACTGAATGAAGGTGATATATCTATTTTAACACACTGTTTGGTCCTTAAAAAAAGTCTTAATGTCCACTCTTGGGTTTGGGGTTTTTTTTGGGTTTTTTTTGTTTGTTTGTTTGTTTTTTGTTTTTTTTCTTTTTTTTATTAACAGTTTGAAAGTGACTTTCAGATACTCCTTGGTGTAGGTCACAATGGAGAAGTAGAATTGAGGACAAATGGCACAATGCTGGTTATATTCTTAAAGCCACGAAATCAGTATAATGAACTTCAAAGTGCTGAAATGCATATAACAAAGTGTTTATGAGAGAAAAATTAATATGAGAAATAGTAATTATTAATCCTCTTCAATTGTCTAGTCAACTGTTGTTAAAGGCAGATTTTCAAAAATCTCTTAAAGATATTTCTTGATAACCTAATCATGACTGCTATGAATAATTTATTTTTCCACTTTTATTTTGGAAGGCCACATCTGTCCCAAATTTTTCCTACATGGGAGCACGGTTGTGTAACTATCTATCTCACCATCTAAACATTAGTCCACTAACTGGGAGCTTTCGGCAGTTGTTACTTCAAAGGTCAGTATCAGTGTGTCATTTTAAGCCTGTCACTTTCTCAGGTTGCCTTCCTTTTTTGTATGTAACTCTTAACATAGTCTGCATATTTAAAATAGAAATTTAGATTGAGGATTATTAAAGCATAGGTACCTACTAGATATCTAATA
>VWZS01003240.1:73523-105382 GCA_013397075.1 Rhabdornis inornatus | reverse complement strand
GGTAATGACAGCCTCCTAATCACCCCAGTTCCTTCTCAATTTTAAACTACTTCGGTCTATAAATGAAGGTGACTTCATCTTTAGTTTGAGTTTTTGACCCAAATGGGGGAAAAAGGTGTATCTTCTCTTAGTTTGGTGTTTCGTGTGGGTTGTTGGTTTTATGCATCACCCCTTTGTATCCTGTGTTATTTCTGCTGAGCTGCTGTGCCTTGTTCTTGGTCTGGAGCAGTTCCCAGACCCTGTTTGCTCACAGAGGAGCAGTTTGTACCTTGAGCCTGTGGCTGAAGGGAGCACAGGGCTGGGTAGAGGGGCAGACAATGACTTTAACACTCTGAAATTCAGCTGCAAACAGCCTGAAGGAGCCCAGGCACAAGCCCTGGAGGATGTTGTGCCCAAGCAGAGGGGTGGTGGCAGGTTTGGGTCTGTGAGAGTGGGGATGGATCCATCGCTGCCTTTGCATCTGCAGTTCCCTCTTCCTCTGTGCAGGTGAACGGGTCTGAGATCCTTCTCTTCCCCTGGAACAGAAGGGATTTATTTCAGCCCAGAGATGCCCTCAGGAGCAGGAGGAGGCAGTGCTGGTCGGCACAGGGCAGCTCTGCTCCAGGATGGAGCCATGCTCCTGATGTGCCAGGTACCAGGTGGGAGCCAATGCTCAGGGGAGCAGGAAAATGCTGATAGAAGCACAGCAACACTGCAGGTATCAAACCTTGAGTCTCCAGTGTTCAGTTGAGGAGACAGAGTGGAGCCTGTCCTGCTGGGAAGGGGCTGTGCAGCACTGAGCCCTCATCCTCTGTGTCTGAGCCAGCACACAGGGTTAATTCTAGCACAGGGTTAATTCTCTGAGCACTGTGTGCACTTCATCTGCTGGACCTTCTCATGGAACCTTGCCCCAATTTCTGGATGTTACCATGAGACTTCACCCATTGCAGTATTTCCTCCTCAGCTATTGCCAGTGCATCTGCTCTGTCTTCCTTCTTCAGGTACCGAAATTCCTCCTGTGAGTGGAGTTCCTCACTTTCAGTGACTCTGGGATCAGTGATGCTCCTTGCTATTTGTACAATTTAAAGCGCTCAAGTCTTAAATTTTATATGTGGCACCTCTGTGAACCATGTGTAATTTGGCAGAACACTTTTAATATGTCATTTTAATGCTTTTGCTTTCCTTCCCTTTCAGTGGTTTGTCTTGGTTGATGTATTCCTGGATATTTCCTAAAGTGCCAGGCAGTTAATGTCTGTACAGTCTGTGATTTGTTCCATCGAGTCAAACCATTTTTCAGGGGAAAGGGGTCTGAAGTACTTGCAGGCTGTGTGCATGGATATGTAAAGAAGCTTATCTGAATTTGTAAAACAAGAGATAATAATGTAAATTAGATTAAGTAATCAGTATTTTTGTGTTTGGTCTTAATTATATATTTGTTGTCTTCCAACTACAGGTTTAATCCTTCTGTTTGTTGTGTAATAAAGCAGCAGTTGGTAGTGATTTGTGGATTATGATAACTAGGCACAGAAATATTTGCTCAACTGTTTATTCCATTTATCCAGTGATTTGATTTTATCCAGCCAGGACAATGAGAGGTGTATGTTCATGAACAGCCATTCAGAGAAGCAATGTCAGTCTTTAAAGGAACTGCCTTTGTTATGAATGTACTAAATTTAAAAAATAAAGGTTTCCAGTAGCTCTTATACATGCTAGTGCAATAGAAAGGCTGTGGATTAAAATGGAGATGCAGAATAGCTTTCCTGAGAAAGCAATTTTCAAAAAGTAAGATGGAACTTGAGAAGAAAGGTTGTAGGCTTTATGTTTTTTCTTTTGAATTTTTAAAGGGTGCCATTATCCTTTCCTATGGTTTTATTAGGGGTTTTTCCTTCCCTTTTGCAGTGCTGGGGTGCTGAAAGGTATTTCACTTTGGAATGAGAGAATTGTTTTTAGGTTTTGATGGGTTTAGCTTGGCAGCTGAAAAATCAGTTCTTCACACAGACTTAGGGTAGAATATATGAGAGTGCAGCTGCAGTTCTGTAGATGAGCCCTGCTGAACAAAATGCAGTGGCCAGTGCAGGTTCCAAGCAGGACTGGAGTGGGCTGGTGCCTTTCTGCCGGGCTGCTCCTGCACACAAATCCCACCATCTGTCCTGCTCGACCTGGCACACAGTGCTCTTTATCCTGGAGACATTCAATTAGGGAACTCCAGCTTTTAATCTGTTATTTACAAGCAGTGATGTGAAGCATCAGTCAATTACACAACTGTAGAATCAATTTGGTGCAGATTTAATGTGTACAACTTAATGTGTTTGCTTGCAGCAGGATTTGCACTCAGCTGCACACAAACATTGACACGAAATGTGAATTGAACTATTTCAGATGTGCACATGGGCTCACAAATGCAAACACTGAGATGTTGGTGAGGATAATTGGTTGTGCAGAGAGCTGGCTGTGACAGGGACTTCTGTAAGTGTGACAACCTGCTCGGCAGAAAGTGTGTCTGTAATTTGTTTTAAATGTACCCTAATTGTTTCTGAGCTTTCTATTGTGTGTTTTTCACCACTGCTTCTCCAGTCTCCTGTTGAAGGCTGCTCAGTGGGACTAGAATGCAAAACTATTCATGCCCAAGGAGCAGGGATTTTTAAGTATCCAAGCTAATTGCAGGGTAGGGGAAAATAACCGTGGGCTCCCAGTGGCTCTTGTGCAGCTCCCCTGCAGTCCCTGAATATCAAACATCCTCCACAGTCCCCAGGAGGAGCTGTCCTGCAGTGAAATCACCAGAGCAGGCAGCTCCATGCAGTGGCATCCTCCTGGGGGATTCTGGGACACCTAGCTAAATATTCCAGTTTCTGGTCAGCCTTCACAAAAACGGTGTTTAGCTGAGATGAGTTTTCATGTGAGCTTTAGGATCTGGGAGGAGATGAGAAACTGGCTCAAAACTGACAGAACAAACTCCCAGAGAAGAGCTGAGGAACACTTTGGAGCCTTTTTCAGGCAGAATCTCTTTTTTTTGGTGTTTGTGGGGTGTTGAACACTGCAGTAAATCAGTCAGTACCAGCTCATCTCATCTAGAGAGCACTTTTAAATAGCTCAGAGAATGAGCTATTCTCAGAGACAGAGAATGAAGGTGGTTTGAAAAGGTACAGTAATTTTCTGAATGAGGTTTTGCAGATTTGCATGAGCAAAGATCTTTCCCTGGATTGGGTTAAATGAATACTGGATAAGTTTGGGAGTTCATGGCCTTTGGAGTTTGCTGGGATAGTGAAACAAAATGTTATGGGACTATAACATGATAATGTCGATCCTCTTGACTGTCCTCTCTGTTACACTTCTGAGACCTTTGAGAAAGCAACACGCTGTTTTTTTCCAGAGCAAGAAGAGATTTTAAAAGTAGAGGAATATGCCAGAATAAGACTGAGAAACTGCCTGATTAATTATTCTGGTGTTTGGGTGCCCTTTTTTTTTCCAGGCAAATTCAATTTCTGAGAGACCTGAGCCCCCCCCTTAGCTGACAAGAAGATGAAAAGTCTGGGGAATGTGTCAGGTTACAGCAAAGGAAAACTTCTGGGAAATGGGAAGGATGGAGAGAGACCCCGTGGTTGAGGAGCTCCTAGGAAAGCTCTTACCCATCTCCATTAATGTGTAGCCTTTGTGTTTGGGGAGGCTGAGATCTCCGTGGCTGCTGACACATTTGGAGCTGCACGTGTTATTTCAGAGCAGCTTTTCAGGGCAGGAATGAAAGCTTTGTTTCCTGAATCCTCAGAGCAGGAGGAGCCTGGGGATTGAAGCCCCTGCACTCCCAGGTGTGCAGAGTGTCTGTCCCAGAGAAAGGCAGAAATACCCGGGTGTTCATGGGCTCTGCCTCTGTCCCCTGCTGCCAAAGTCAGATTTGCCTTGTACCTGTTTGGGCGTGTGTATTTATCTTCTCTGGTGCCCTCCAATTTCCAGAAAGGTCCCTGAACAGGTACACATTTCTGTCTTCAGTTCTTTCTGAGAACACACTCAAGTATTTTTCAGCTGCACTTTCTTTATTGAATGTAAAATGGGTGCTAATAATGCATTTAGTGAAATATTGCTGGGTTTATTGAAATCCCAGGAAATTTACTGCATATACCAGCACTATGGTGTTATTTAAATAAGACTTAAAAAGATTTTCTTAATTTTTTTATCTTGTTAGTGAATGTAGCCATTGAAGATCAATATTGTAATTGTTGGTTGTACAAATTCAGTATTAGGCACAGAGCCTGCAGCAAGATGTAGAGTCATAATATGGATTAATAAAATTAAAATGAGTTTTTAAAACCCCCATAGTCTGGAGGGGAAGGATGCCCAGCCAGCAGCCACAAACACTCAGTGCTGCAGTTCCCAGAGCAGTGGGGTTGGATCAGGGTGCACAGATGTGGGTGTCTGAGGAAAGGTGAGCTCAGGAGCTGCTCTCTTCCTTTTGCTGACTCGGGTGTTCATTTAATGCTTACAATTCTTTTTTCCTCCCGTCAGTAATGGCCTGGTAGCAGAACTGCAGCCTCTGCACAGCCCTGGGATCCCTGCAGAAAATGAAGAGAGAATTTTGCAGACATGTGAGGCAGGATC
Source organism: Rhabdornis inornatus (assembly GCA_013397075.1). Classification (NCBI taxonomy): domain Eukaryota; kingdom Metazoa; phylum Chordata; class Aves; order Passeriformes; family Rhabdornithidae; genus Rhabdornis; species Rhabdornis inornatus. The sequence continues at coordinate 100,813 of VWZS01003240.1, read as the reverse complement.
TGAGCAGGCTCTGATTGTGTGAAGGGGGTTTGGTGACAGTGGGAGGCTGTTCCTGCCAGTCCTGCAGTTCTGTCTGTCACGAGCAGCTGGACAGTGATGTTGGCCTCGTGTCATTCTCCACTCCCCTGTGACTCAGCCTTACTGTTCTGTCTGGTGGCTCCCAAACATGAGCACATTAAGAAACTGTTTCAGTCGAGATATTCCTGGCAAGTATTGCAGCTTCCTAATTTTCTGGGCTTTTTTTGTTTGTGTATTTGACTTTGTTTTGTTCTTTAAACTTTGAGATCTTCATTTATTGCCTTCTCTGCAAGCAGAGCTGTAAGTGAGGCAGGGCAGAAATGGAGACACAGAGCATTGCTGTTGAAAGCCTCAGATATTTCAGTCTGTTGGACACAGCAGTTCTCAGCACTCAGTCCTTTTGCTGTTAGAGTTCTTGAGCCTGAAGTGTGTCTCCTGTTGTGGTTCAGTAAATGACTGTGCCAGGAGGGTGAGGCAGTGAGCAGAGCTCTGTGCTGGCTGCACAGGAACACACAGGGGTGCTGATCTCACCTGGTACCTTCACCCCAAAAATCACCTGTACCTGATGGACACAGCCCTCTGTGCCTGCACCCTCAGCATCATCTTCCTCTGCACTCCTTCCCTATCCCCCAGTAGTTAGTGTGGCTCTGAGTTTGGTTTACTTATTGTTTGCTTTTTTTTTTCCTTTTTCTGATTTTTTTCTCCCTGTAAACTTTGTGGTGCCCATCACTGCTTTGCCCTTTCATGTTCAGGCTAACATCATTTTGTGAAACAGTGTCATATGCTTTTATCTAAATACTTTTCTCTGTAATTATTACTTTGCCTTTTCAGGTAGGAGCTTGCTTTTGTTATATGATCTTTCTCTGATCATTTTTATATCACTTGATAATATAAAGGTGTGTGTGTTCCTCTGAGGCCCTTTTATTTAAATGATTTCTGTCTGTCAATGTGAATAATAAAACAACTTCAGGATTATTCATCTCTCTCCCAATGAAGGATCAGGTGTCATCTGTTCTAATATCAATGATTAATTTACACAGTTTCTTCAAACTTTAGTAAAATGGGATATTCAAAGAAAATATTGTGTCATCAGAGCTCAATGCTGCTGTCAAAAAGACTTTATCTTTTATGTGCCTGTCGACTGGGGAGGCAGCAGCTCGTGGGCTGGTGCAGGAGCTGGGGCTCAGCCTGTACCTGTGCCAGGTGAGCCCTGCACATCCCTGCAGCAGTGTGAGGTGCAGGAGGAGAGGGTGACCCTCAGCATCAGCTGCCTTCTCTCACTGCAGGCACTGAAATCCTTTGGTGCTGAGATTAAACCACCAGAGTTAGAGTTCAGGGCAGCCCACAAGGAGTTCCTGATGGTCAGGCTTGGGAAAATGATCAATTCGTGTTGGTTTTGGTTTCTTGCCCTGCTTTGGAAGCGTCAGAGAGTGGCTCATGCTAAGACAGGATTGTTTCTGTGGTGCTGGTTCCTCTCTGGTGGAGCAAAGCTCCCCTTGCAGAAAAGAAAAGAATTCTTCGGAATGTTTGTGGCAGTGGCTCAGGTGTGCTTTGCAGGCTGTGATGTTTCCCCTTGCAAAGGCCTCTGTTCAAACACATCAATAACTGCCTTGTCTTTCTCATCAGGCAGATCCTCGTGAAGTTTAAGCATCTTGGCTCAGAGTACTTCCTCCTTTGCCTGCCTCAACACTCACAAATTCTTGGTTTCTCACTGCAGTAGAGATGCTTGATAGTTTTCACAAAAAGAATGGTTTGAAAGTGTGCAGTTTTCAGAAATGATGGTGCAGGTGATTTGTCTGCACCTTTATGAAGTTTAATTTGCTTTATTCAGCATCTGCTGTTGTTAAGTGTACGTTGCACCCTTCAAAATACTCCAACTTGTTGAAAACTCTCTTACAAGAAGTGAGGAGTCCCCTTTTCACCAAGCAGCTTTTCAGTGTGGTCTGCAGCCTTGATGTCCAAATCATTTTTTCCTGACTTTCTAATCAGGTCTGCAGAGAGATGCAGAGCTGGAATGAGTTGTAGTAACTGGGGGAAGAGGAGGAGTTGGCAGGTTGGGAACAGCATTGCTCTTGGAGAGGAATGACAATTTCCCAAGGATGAAACAGTCACAGGGATGTTATAAAGTGAGGCAGGCAGAGCAGTCTGAAATGCTAATAAGGAGAGGACTTCAAAAGAAATTGGTGATTTTGGGCCTTGAAGCCATTTTTCTTTTTAATTTGTTACAGATAAATGCATGACTCTTGGGTTGCAGGGTTCTATTTTTGCTTTCCTCTTTGTGACACATCGATTTGGCCTTATCACTGCTCTCTGGGTGCTTGCCCTTTACAATGCTGTTGGCTTCCAAAAGCAGGAGGCTTTTCTGGAAACTGTTCTTCAGTGATGTGACAGCACAGGGAGGGAACATTTGGGTTCTTGCTGCAGATAGGCTGGGTTCCTTAACTTCTGGTTATGCTGATTTTCCTCTTCCAAGCAAGCAGGTGAAGAATAATGAGAAGTCAGTGCTCCAGTGTGAATAGTGATAATTAATTGATATGATCAATTGCTGTTTCAGCCTTGTGTTGCAAAGCTGTGTAGGGTATACTGTGATCACTGGAGACTTTTAAATACAATAATGCATTCATAAGGAAATGTTCATTTGGAAGAACAAGTTCACCTGCAGGGTACAAACACCCTTGGACTGTTGCTGTGAGCTGGGCTCACCATCACCCAGTGTCTGTGCTGGACGTGGGCTGGCTCAGTTCCCTCTCATCTCTTTGTTCAGCAAGAGAGTGTGATGCTTTGGGGTTGGCTGGATTTTGTTTATTTCTTGTAGGTTCGTTTTTCTTTTTTTAATTTTATATGGCAAAGTAGTGGAAGTCTACAGGAAAATCTGACTGGTTTAGCCCTCAACCTCCCCTTACATCTTGCCACTGTATCATAAAGCTGCTGGCAATAAAGCAAGCCTTAATCCAGAGTTTAAAAGTGCAGTGCCAGTGGTTCTGAGGGAACTGAAGCTGCCACAAGGCTGACAGAAGGAGGAACACAAGGAACATCCTTGGGAAGCTCCAGTTTGCTTTATTCGTGTTTGAGGGCTGTGGAGGATGCTGGAACCTGAGGAAGGAACAGGACAAGCAGCCTACAAACCCTTCAGGATGGAAATGATCCTGCTCAGGTCTTCATGCAGCACAGTCTGAGTCCTGTCTGTCTGCTGCAAGTGACTCAAAGTGGCAGAGCAGATCATCCCTGTGTTAAAAACTGCCTGAGCTGCACCTGGGGAAGGGACTCACTGTTCATAGCTTGGCTTTGAAATGCCTCTCTTTTGGGCATTAGCAGATTCAGCCACTTAACTAGGTTAAAGCTGAAATATCTTAATTTTTCAGAAGTGAACATGAAGTTTCGTTGGAACAGACATCTCCCATGACATTACTTTCCAGAGCTGAAAATGTATCACGCTAGCAGATTTTTTTTTCCTAGATATTTTTGCTGAACTGATTTCAATTCATAGCAAACCTAGAAGAGCAGAAGTGTTCAGAAGATTCAAGGAGAGCAGCTGAAATGAACTAAAAAGGTAAAATTTCTGGCCTTACTGAAAAGAACCACTTATCTCAATCCCCAAGATACAGCAACAAATTCCATCTATTGCATTACAGCCTGAGCCTGCAGCTGGGAAGGCAATTTCCCTAAGAAGTTGTTCCCTTCAATCTACAAGAAAAAGACAATTTACTTTTTTTTTTAATAGTAGCATTATATAATTGACTGGAAGAGTTTTATATCTCATGAATGCGGGATGATTGTGGATTGAAGTGTTTCAAAAATAAAGTGACTGTGAGGGCTGAAATCCCAAGGATCTGGCAGTACAGAATGGAGTTAGTGGTCTGGCAGATTGCTTCCATTTTCTGAAGCCATGGTCAATAACTCTGCAGTGAAACTGAGCCATGAGCAGTGGTTTTGTCACTGACTGAAAGGTGCTGTGCCATGATACTCCAGAAATAAAGATGGGAAGTGTTTATCCAGGGTGCAGAACAAAATGAGTGTGTTGGTGAGGAAGGCAGAGTGACTCCAAGGTGAATGCAGCAGATGAACACAGCTCCTGTTGAGGGATTCCTGCACAAACTTTGGCTGTGCAGGACAAACTGAGTGTGCTGCCTTTGTCTCTGAGGTTTCAAATTCACTGACCTACAAATGCTTTGCTTCTCCCATCAATGGCAAGTATTTCTTAAACAGCATCAGCCAGAGGAAGGTTTCTAAGGAGAGAGCAAAGAAAACCATCCTGTGGCAATGTCTCAGGTGGGCAGGGATTGAAATCCTCACCAGAATTCACAGCACAGGGGCTCAGATCAGGAATTGCTACATGGACTGAGAAATAACAGCTCCTGGCACAAGCATGGCATCAAAATCAGGTTTTGTGGTTTCCTTGATGATGAATGGGGATCATCATCATCAGATGATGATGCTGGGGATCCTCTCCTGAAAGCAGAGTGCTGGTGGTTCTGCTGCCAAGGTCTCCATTAGAGAAGTTTTCAGACACTGTGGCACAGTAAATTGCAGTTCTTGAATTTATTTTTTGTCTTGATGCTGTTTCCTTAAGAGCACTTCAGTTCCCCATCCTTTGTTTTGTTTGACATTAATTAAAGTGAGAGACTCACTGTGTCATTCTTGTCTTAATTATTCAGGTGGGTTATTCCAGTGGAGCTTTGATTATGGTGGTATAGGTAGAATGTAATATTTAGGATCGATTATATGATTTAAATCTTTAAAACACCACTTTTCTGCTGAGTCTCGCTCAATAACACACAAAATGGTAATCTTCTGCAATTCTGCCTTTGTAAAAACATGCATAATTTGTGCAAAAATAGTCATGGTTGTAATTAAGGACGCTGATAGTTGTTTTTGTTTTTAATTTCCTATCCTTCAAAATCCTTAATAAACTTTCATGGTCAAAATCCAGATGGTACAGCAGAGTTCAGTGTTGTTTTTGAGACTTTTTTTTTTGTTTGTGCTGATTATAACTCTCCCCAGATAAAAGTTTAAAATTGTTTGGATTTTTGGCCTTTGGCTGTTTGGAAAGCTGCTGCCAGCCTTCAGCACAACCCAGTTCAGATTCAGTGCACGTTCCCAGCTGGTGCTGGGGGAAGGACACCAGTGAGGGACCAGTTTGCCACTGCCCAGAAATGTCAAACCAGTGCACTTTATTCCACTCTGAGGTTGTTTCCTTATTTCCATAGGCAGTTCACCTTCTCTTTATTTTTTTCCCCATTTGTGTTTCTCTCCTGTTCTGAAGTCATTGATTTACAAAATCTGAGGAGTATTGTCCTGTGGAGATGGGGAATGCAGAGGGAAGGTTTTTAATCCCTCAGATAATTAAGCACTAAAATAAATGATTAAAAAATTGAAGCAAAACACTGTTAATCTTAATATAAAAATAATGTACTTTTCCCTGTGGAACACAAGGGAGGGAGCTGCAATCAAAATAAGGGGAATAAAAAATTGAATACTCGGAGTTTTCTTCCTCTTTCCACGTTGCTTCTTTGATGCCTTGCTGTGCTTTGCCAAAGTGTTGGGGGAGAATGAAATGAGTGTGGAATTTGTAAATGGGGCAGTAAATGGGGAGGGATGCTGTGGGCTGTACAACAGAGCAGAGCTCCAACCCTGCAGCTCAGCACCAGCAAAGCCTGGCAGGAATCTTTGCTGCAGCATTATCCAGAAAAAGGTCTTGAAAAATTTCATTTGCTCTGTGAGTGTCTAGAGGCAGAGCAAGGCTAAGAGCAAGGTGGGTTTGTGTGTAAGAAAGCTCTGCAGTTTACCCTTTATTAAAAATTACAGGAGATCTCAGATGAATTTGTCACCTCTGGGGGATCACAGCATTTCAGGCTTTAGAGCTCTTGCCTTTTACATTCTCAGATGCTGATGTGTGCTGGGGCCATTTTCCTGATCCTTCAGACTTTATTTCCAGTTCTTTGGGGTTTGAGTGGATGCTAATTAAACTTTGTAATGTAGGGTTATATTGCAGTTGTTTGTTGGAGGAGGATTTCCTCTTTTTCAAGATGTAGGGAAGGATTTTGTGAAGCCCTGGAACTCTTGTGTAATGTTTTCTTCCTGGTCCCTTTCATTCTGAGGTTGGTTCCTTCTGAGTGATGCCCACCCTTACCTAGGGTTAGTTTGTTTTGGTTTGTTGCTGGTTTTTAGGTGATTTTGTGGATTATCTTCTTTTGAGAAGCCAGATAGTTTTGCTTTTACATCTAGGAAGTATTTGTTCCTTTTTTTTAAATTCCAGTTTATTGTTTTGCACTGTATTAGGGCCTGGACACCCTAACCCAGATCACAGCTTTGGGATTTTAGGTGCTGCTCCTCCATAAATAGTAAGATAAGTCTGTTATGTTTGCAGTCTACAGATAAAGAGTAAAGGGAAAGAAACAGTAATACCCTTTATTTTTTGGACATAGAACAGCAGCACAGGAAAAGTGGCTTGTCTGAGGTTGGACAGAGTGGATTGCAGCACCTAAATGGAAGATTAATGGTTAGGAGTGACTGGTATCAGTTTAGGCCACCACAGGACTCTTGAGCAAATAAATATTTAGGTCAGATGCTAAACAAAAATATAAAGACTACTAAAGCATTTGTGAATTGGAGCTTGAGAAACTGGGTTGTCTTTGAATGCCATCTGTGGTAAGCCTTTGTCCCCTTCCTGAATGAGGGTAAGGATTTGAATTTGCTGTGGGGAAAAAAAAGGCAATTTATTTCATAATTAGGGTAGAAGACATGAGCACGAAAGTCAGCTGTTCCAACAGGAAAGCTGATGCTGTATTTGCATCTGCATTTTTAAAGTTCCTGTATTTGTTGTGTGCCAGTTCCTAGAAAGGATGCAGAGCTGGTTCTTTGGCACCATAGCCTGCCTCAGGTAATTGCTGGCTGGCACACTTAAAGCAGGTGTACTGCAGGGGAGGAGGGGCTCAGTGCCACTGGAAATGTTCTTTGTGTGCAGTGATCTGCAGCTGGATCAGGGGACAGTGCAGGGCTGGGCAGCACCAAATCCTGATGTGATTTACAGGAACAGCCCTCAATCCATGCATAAAGTGAAACAGGAGGGGCTGTAAACTGGATGCAAATACAGCTCCTTTTGAAATCATCACAGAGTGATGTGAAGGAGCTCTCGTGTAAATGGTTGTTGTGCTAAACATTTTTAAAATTAAATTCAGCCTTGTGCAGGAAACAGTTTAGAGTCCATGTATTTCTTGAGAGTGCTGAGAAGGTGGAAGTGAACTCTGGGCATTCCATTTGCAGCGTCTGATGTAAAATCATTGCATTGGATTCCTGCAAGGTGGAGCTTGCTGGAATGATCAGATTTTTCAGATGTGCCTGTGCAGTGATCTGGAGTTGCAGGTGCTGACTGGGTCATTTTGTCTCTGATGATAAATGTTTATTGTGAGCAGAGATGTGACCTTTGGCACGTGTAAACCTGCACAAGCTACTTCTTTTAACTTGGCTGTCATGCAGAATGTGTCAGAAACCATTGTTTTCCAAGCTGCTGAGATAAATCATCATCTGCCTAGGCCACCTCTGCACAGACTGATGAGGTTTATTGCCACTCATCCCAGCTGCAGCACTGTCCAGCCCCTCAGTAAAGTCAGCAAGGTTATCTCACAGTGTGGCTGAAGATCTGATCTTTCATAACCTCTCCTTTCCTTCCAACAGTGGCTGAGAGTCGCGGGATCCTGGAGAGCATTCAGAGATTTTCTTTGCTGCCCACTTACCTGCCTGTGACTTATCGAATCCACAATGCAGACGTTTCCTTCTTCCTTAAGGAAGCCAACCAGGACATCATGAGGAACTCCAGCCTGCAGTCCCGGGTGGAATCCTTCCTGATCTACAAATCCAAGAGCCCACCCGTGTTAAACGCCAGCTACGGCCCCTTCTCCGTTGAACAAGCAGTGCCCCAGGACTTAATGCTGCCGTCAAACCCCTTCGGCTCCGCCGACAAATTCACCTACAACTGGAAGCTGCAGGCCTACATCCTGAGCAGCAAGATCTACCTGAGCAAGCCCCGTGTGCAGGTGCTGTTCTACGTGGTGGGCAGGGACTGGGACGAGCAGAGGCCCGCGGAGCGGCTGCCCTGCCTGCGCGTGTTCGCCTTCCGCGAGACGCGCGAGGTGCGCGGCAGCTGCCGGCTGCGGGGGGACCTGGGGCTCTGCGTGGCACAGCTGGAGCTGCTGCCCGCCTGGTTCAGCCCCCCCAGCGTGCTCACTGGCCGCAAGAAGCAGCTGGAACAGCTGGAGGGCAGCCCCGTGGAGCTTTACTACTCCATCCAAGCTGATGATGATGATGATGGGAGAGGGGAGTGCGCCAAGGAGGGTGGCAGGAAAAGTAACGGGGTGCGCTCGGGGCGAAACGACATCGATGAGTCGGGACCTCCCCTGCAGAGGATTGGAAGTGTTTTCCTTTACCAGACACACGCTGCCCCTTCTTTCACTGAAATGAGGTTGGATAATAATATTGTCATCCGGTATGCACCAAAGGCTGTCAAGCAAGGAGACGTTCTGACTTTCCTTGTGTCTGTTGCTAAAAACTCGACAGAAGATCAGTTCACACTGAGGTAAGGCTGCTTTGTGTTTCTTTGGTACCTTACTTTCTGTTTCTCTGCTCTTGGAAGCAGTTTCTCTGTGTAAATTGCCTAACAGTCCATCAGTTGCTGCTCTCCAGAAATTCTGTTGCTTGGTTGACTCTCCATTTCTCATGTTGTTCAGTCTGATATTGTATGAGTTGTGTGAGACGTCATCTCTTGGAGTCAGAGAGGTCTTTTCCTAAAGTTATCCTTTGAGGAATGCTTACAAAAATTGAAGTGGTAGAGCTGGGATATATCTATGTACTAAGAGGAGATAACATCTAAATTCTTGAGAGCTGGAGTTTGCAGTTCTCCTAATCTCTCGCTGGACTCATGTTGAGATTAATGAAGCTTAAATCCACAGAGTTATTTACAGGAAATGAGCAGGAATTGGACGTTTAAGTGGGATTCACGTGTTTCAGCATCTCTCCCCAGCTGCTTGTGAGCCTGGTTCTGCATTACAGGATGTCTGAGGTTCCTAAGTGTTATTGATCTACCAAAACAACTTCTGAGTGTGAGGAGCTGCCCAAGGGGGTGGTGGTTGGTGTTTGAATGTGGCATCAAGTGAGGATCCACCCCACTGTGTCTGAGCACTGAGGAGTTGCAGGGGCAGCTCCCCATAACCACCAGTACACTCCAGACCAGCAGGGACTGGGCACAGAGCAGTGTGTGCTGCCTGCCCAGCTGTCCTTTCTTTGCAAGCTTACCCCTGTGCTCCAGCACTGCAAGCCAGGGTTGTGTGGCTGAGCTGTGGCAAGTCCATGTCTGCACAGATTATTCCATTTTTTTATCCCTTACCAAGGATTCCTATCACCTCTTCCTGAGCTAAATGTCACACTCTGGCTTCTGGGGGTGAGACTGATTTGCTCTCAGGTGCTTGTCCTAGAAATGGTTGGTGTTGCCAAAGCTCCCAAAAGTTCCCCTAGAAGAGCAGGGACAGCATAGGGGGGAGCAGTGAGCTCCCCCTTGTACACACAGCACAAACTGGGAGCTGTGTTCATGAGCAGCTCTGCTGAGCTCTGCAGCTGTACCTAAGGAATCCCTCCCTGCTGTGCCTTGAGATGAAATTCCCTTCCCTGGTGGCTCCACATCTCCCATTCCAGGGCTGACCATGGGGCCAGGGTGTAAATTCATGACCTCACATGTCTGCCTTGCCTGGAGTGAGGAGTAACTCACATCTGGCACCACTGGCCTCAGGAGGGAGAGCTCATCCCTGTCAGTTTTTTTTTCCCCCCTCCCCTTCCCCAGGGAGATTTGTGGGGGATTTCTGGGGGAAATGGTTTGCCCTAAAATCAGGAGATTTTCCCTTTACAGATGTGGGATGTATAAAATGAATAACCACAGCACTTGGTTGCTGTCTCAAGGGCAATGATTGTTTTTTTTTTCATCCTCTCCTCACCGTATCAGTTTCTCATCTTGTGAATCAATCTAAGATTTAAATTGTTTCCTGAGTGCTGATTTCAAGCCAGACAATCCAAGCTCCTCGTAGCAATTGTTCAGGGATGTCTTTATCTTTATTCTCTGTACTATGCCTTAAAAGGAATCACATCAGCAGACATGGAAACTTTTGCTACACTTGAAAATGGGTTTACATAGAAACATTAAAAATAATTAAGGTAAAAAAAGTTTATTGTTTTTACTCTGTAAATGTAGAGTCTTAGAAATCTCACTTCAAAGCATCTCTATTCCCATGAGCTGTAATCCATTAAAAGTGGAGCTGGTTACAACCATGATAATTGTTACATATAGGTTTACAAAATTTTCAAAAACCTTGCTTTGTTGAAATTAGGATGAAAACTCAGCACCTGAATTTGTAAAGGAATGCTTCTAAAATGAATTTTCTGGAACAAAAAGGAAAAGATGTGTTTGAGTTGTAGCTTTTTATTCTGAGATCTAAGGTATCATAAAACAAAAAATAAGCTAAAAATAGGGAGTGAATATCAGTTCAAAATGCAAAGTGTGGCATTCTTGTCTTACAAACAGCACTTTGGTGTTACCTTTTAGAATCAAACTTTTGTAACAACTTGCTGATGCTTTCTTGAGTTTGATTTCTCTTGACCTGCTTTTCTGAGAGCCCCTGGCTTGCAGACTCTGCCCTGCTGCAGTGTCAGAGTAGTTATAATAATATTTAACTGTGCTTCTAGGGAGCCATTCCTCTGATTGCTTACAGCATCTCTAAGGGGTTTTGGTTGGGATTTTTTGGTCAGAGTTGTGGTTTCTGTGTTCATCCCTCCATGACATGTTCTCCATCTCATTCTGATCTCTCTGATAGAAGGAGAGGGTCTTTTTCCTCCCCTCTCCCCATGTAACTCTTTCATGAGGAACACTGTATTAATTTTTATTTTGAGCCAGTCCATTATTTTTTCAAAGTTCTGCCTTGAGTGGCAGCAAGATTTGGAGCTGTATTCATGAAGTGAGGCCAAGGGCTGCTGGCAAAGTGCTTTTACCATTGCTTTTGCTCCAGTGGACTGGAAACTATGGCTTGAACAGATGGAAAATATAGGATATACAGGTCAAAAATGAAGAAACAGACATGCAAAACAGCCAAAACCAAAAAATTACTCATCACTACTGGGTATTTTCTGTTTCAGAATTATTGTGCTTAGAGTAAACCCTATCCCCTTTCTAATAGGAAATTGCCTTCAAGGGGAGCCTTCTAGAAACTTCTGAATACTAAAAGATTTAAGGAAAGTTACCTTTGGTTTTTATCTTGTGCTGTTGTGCACAAGGGAAGATTTAGAGGTGTGAATGTGGAACTGATGGACTGTTTTTAATTTTGGGGAAGAGTTGGACCATAAGAGCCAAAGCCTAGGTTTTGTTTTTTAATGAGCTAGGGAAATTAAAAATATTTGTCTTGACTCTGTATGAGTGTGAGAGATGGAGGAAAGGAAGGAGATAAAATATAAATGGTGGGTAAATATGGAATATTGCTGTAGCTTGGAAGCTTTGACTGGGCCTTAGGAAACTGGGGGATTCATTCAGCACTTGCATCCCCTTTTTTCACCTTTTTATGTGCTGAGGGTTCTTCTTCCTTCCTATTGTGGGTGCTGAAAGTTTCCTGATGTTCACAGAAAATATTCCAGCCTGTCTTGTTGTGCTGTTTTTCTGCAATTTCACGGTACATGTATTGGAAACTGAAACCAAAGTGAGATTTTTATTTGAAGCGTTTTTGCTGAGAAAGGAAAATGTGAAGTATAATTTTGTGTCAGTCCTTCCAAATGCTTTCAGCAATTAAAGCCTCAAAGCTGTGGTGTTACACAATCCCAATTCCTGCTGGAATTAACTCAGTGCTGTTACAGACATTGCAGTCAATCTGTGCAGGGATGCCAGAGTTTCCCAAAGTCAGGAACAGGACTTTGCTGAATCCACACTCTACATACAGTTCTTTGTTTATTAGCTTTATTTCTTTTTCCTGCGCCTAATAAACATAACCTTTGTTTTGTTTTAAAGTCAACAGGATCGAGGCTTTCTGCTTGCAACCTTTTAAATTTGTTTTCCTATTTCTGGAGATGAATCAGCAAGGAAATTAGAGAGCTAGAATTGCCTTAAGCTACTGAGTGTCAGGCCTGCATACATTCATGAGTGAAAAAAGCAGCTTTTTTTCTTTTTGCAGTTATTCAATTTCTAATTATACTTAGCGAATCCTGTGTGAGGGAATGACTGAAGGTTGTAATAGAAACTCGTAAACCTCCAATATTGGGAGAAAAGTAAGGTGTTTTATAAATTATCACTGTTATTTCTGCATTTGTAAACCCAGTTTGGGGGTAGGACATGTGCAGGTACCAGTTTTATAAACTATTGAGAGGCTTTGTGGTTTCCCTCTGGTATTTTAATGATGATAATTGTGGGAATACAGGGACTGGTGTGAAATTGTGGTGGTGAATAAGCAGTGCTTATTGATAATTGGGAAGATTTTCCCCAAAAGGCCAGAAGAGCTTATGTTACATGAGCTTCTGCTAGTCTCTGTTTTATCTAACAATCAATCAATAATAATCCAGCAAACATGAAAAGGGCTGCATAAATACATGAGGGGAGCAGAGTGGAGATCATTAGCACTCAATTTATACAGCAAGAAAATTGGAACAAGACTGGCATTTTATCAGATTGCTTGTGTGTTCTTCTAGTGCTGGGCTAAATCAAATCTTATTCTTTGTGCTGAACTGAATCATGTTTAAATAGCAGAAACAAGTGGTGATCAGAGGGTTACCAGCCACATAAAACTCTGGGCTTTTCCCCAGGCCTTGGCTTATGTGGCTATTTCATGGTACCCCAGCCCTGAATTTGTACCTCCTCTGCCAGATTGAAAAGAATCCTACTGAACATTTTTTACTCCTCCTTCCATAGCTGTGTTTGTCAGTTAAAACATCCCCTTCCACATTCTGGTTTAAACAGCTTCTACAATCTTCTCATAACTGAATTTTTCCCTCTCTTCTAACTATGAGAGAAGAGGAATTGAAAAAAACCCCAAAACCTAAATTATCTCTTCTTTTGAAACACAACCTCTGCATTTCAGCTTTTCCAGTGCTCAGTCCTGATGTAAAGATGAGCTTGAGGTAGGCAGGGGTCAGACACTGTGACCTGGGAGAATGAGAGTCCTGTGTTTGTCATTTCGTGGCAATCCCTGTTCTTTCCCAAAACCAGCTGGGTGGGATCCCCCCTTGCTGCTGCCTGGGGACAGGTTTTTCCAGCAGGCTCCTGCTGTGTTCAGCACGCTGTGAAAGTAGGAATTAACTTTTCATAGTCTGTTTATGAGCTAGTCAAGCAAATATAATTTTCTCCATCTTCTGGATGGCAAAAATAGCTCTCCTGCCCTGCTAAGTGACTTGCTAATGGCCCAAAATTGTCAGTGGCACTGTGGAGACAAGTGCTTAGGAACTATTGACTTCCAGGGCACTCTGTTACCTCCTGTTGCACTCGCAGATTGTATTAAGAAGAAAATAGTTCCTTCTGTTAAAATTATTCCAGTTAACATCCTCTGCCTCGAGAATCAACTCCCATTGCCTGAGCAGGTGTCAGAAAACTGAGAGACAGATCCAGCAAACCATTTCCCACATGAGTGGCCTTTGCAGGCATCTGTTATTTCAGGTTTATTGCAGTCCAAGGGCAGTTCTCCTGCTCTCAAACCCATCCCAGAGCCTGACTCCAGCCTGGGCAAGGCGTGGTGGGAGCAGCAGTGCACTGAGGCTGTGTGAGCAGGGCGTGGATGCTCTGCCAGCACACCCTGGGGTGGCTGGGGTCACTGTCCCAGGCACACTGGACAGCTTTATTTGCCTTGTCCTGCTGGAAGGAATCTGTCTGTGGCACTGGAGCTGCACTGTTTGGGGTTGCACTACTGCCTTGCTGGTCTAGCACTTGAGAATTACTGTTCTGCTGTGTTCTGGAGACACGGGGAGATCTGGCTAGGGAAAAGTAGTTTTCCAATAGAACTCATTAATTTAGGGAGCTAAAGAACATTAGCAGAAACCAACTTAACTTGATTATAGCTGGGAAATACAGGTTTAGGTTGTTTTTGTTGGTGGTTTGTTTAGAGAAGGGAGGTTTGGGGATACTACAAATCCCCCAATTTATGGAATGGATGTCAGAAGTGTTGTTTGCTTCCCCCAGAGCTGTTCAGTTCTCAGTGGAGAACACGAGCAGCTCCTTTGCAGGCAGAAATGAGCCAGGGTGAAGGTGCTGTCAGGGCTGTGCTGGTAAGGCAAGACAGATGGGGAGGGAGATGGGCACTGACAGGGTGAGAGCTGTTCTGTGCAGGTGCTGCTCCTGCCATCCATCACACTCTGGGAGGTGTCACAGCGTGTGCTCAAACCCTGGCTGAGAGAGGGGGAGAGGGGCTCAAGGGCGCTGCTGGGGGTGTGAGAGCACAGGTACAAGGCTCCAAACCCTGGGACAACACCCAGGGCTCTGCTGGGCACACACTGCCCTGGTGCTGCCTGATCCATGCAGGGATTCCTCCTTGTTCCATCAGGAATGGGGGTTACCCACCCAGGGCATCATGGACGTGTCCCTTCCAGCTCCTTGCACTTTCCTACTTACTGCTGACAAGTTTAACAGCTATCTTTTTATCTATATTTTGGTGCCTGGATATGTAGAACGTTCTTGTTAAACTTTGGGTCAAAGAACTCTTCCTCTAATATTCTAGTAAAACATGAAATCTCATCCAGGTCAGGATTTTTCCTATTTCCAATTATGTAAAAATAAAGGCTAAGTACATTGAGGAATAAGACATTTCATGGGAGGGAGAGTAGTCTTTGATTTGAAATTATTGGAATAGTTTGACTTTTCAGTGTTGCTTTTGCATTTTTTAAGGGTAACATTTATCCAGGATGAGCACACTCACATGAAATGCATCAGGCAATCTCAAAGTGCATTTTTGATCACAAAAAAAGATGGGAACATTAGTTTCCTGCTTCTAATGGCAAATCTGAGCTCTTTTAGGTGTTTAAGGTTATTACTTAAACAGATGTGACAGATCCTTGTAACATCAGTGTAAAGCCACGGTAATGAATTGTCTTGTCACTTTATCAGATGTCAGTGCACAGCATCAGTCACTCTGCAGGAGTTTGCTCTCTGTCCTGCCTGCTGGTCCCTGCTGCAGCCCTGAGCTGTGTTCCCAGCACAGCCCAGTGTCCCCAAGCCTGCCACCAGCCCTGATCAGCTGTGGCTGTGTCCCCTGGCTCTGCTCCCCTCTGTCCTGGCTGTGTTTCACTGGCACTCCCAGCTCACTGCTCTGCAGTGTTTGCTGTGTCTCCTTTTTCAGGCTGCAGTTCCCGTGGGAGCAGAGGGAAGGGAGCTGCTGTTACAGGATCAGTGTTTGTACTGGTTGATCTCTTCAACCCCATCACAAAATACCAGTAGGAATAGCCTGGGGCAGACAGTTCATTGCACAAAATAATTGATCCCTATTATAACAGATAAAATCTGATCTAAATCCATAACAACCTAAAATGGTAACACTAAATCCTGGCTGCCAGGGCAGAAGTTTTTCCTTTGGGATATTAGAGCTGCACAGCCTGGGATGCTGGGACTGGCCAGACTGAGGGGACCCTTGGACACTTAGTGCAGCTGGGGATTCTTTAGGGGCTCCATTTCTGCAGCACAGGATTAGTGACACATTTGTGTGTGATATATTTATTAATATAAATAATTATATTATAACTGGGTGCAGGGTAGAGCTTGTGTTCAGTGTTGGGTAGGAGGTGACACATTTGGAGCCTGTGTCCAAACCTGAGCACTGTTTTGTTTGCATTAATTTTTTCTGAGTGGTTTTGAGTAAAGATGTTTCCACTCTCCTGTTCTCCAGGAAGAAAAGGAAATTCTGAGGAGGCTGAGCTGGAACCTCAGGCTGTGCTGGTTTGGCTGTGCTGGAATCAGAGAACCCAGCTCACAAAAGCTGCTGTGGCCACTTCAGTGGCTCTCTGACCTCTCTCAGCATTTGGCTGATGGAAGCTGTAAGATGGAACAAACATCTGCTCTGAAATAATGCAGGGACACTTCATTATCCATTTTTAATTGTCGTGTACCTATTCCTTCCTCAGCTGTGCCTGCTGACCTCAGGTACACCGTGCTTTGTAAAGGCTTATCAACAAAAAAAATAAATCTTCATAAATCTTCAGAGCTTTTAGGCACTAGATCTAAAGGGTTTGGGTTTAAGGATTGCCATCTTTCTGAGGAATTGTCTATTGCATGTATTCCTTACTCAAGCTAACAGACTGAAAATGGCTTTAAATCACCTGCTGGGTTTTCCTTGGTTGTTCGCTTAGTTTATTATTTTATTTCAGGGATAGCATTTCCTGCATATAGGTCCTGAACTTTTAGTCTTCATCTGTGAAGGCTTTTTTCCCCTGCAGCTAGAAATGCTAATTGACTTTGATTTATCAAATAAAAATAAATTAATTCTGTGTTGAGAGGCGCTTTCTAAACCATGTCTGTGCCCCAGATTTAGCAGAGACAGGAACTGCTTTGCCAGTCTGCCTGTTGGAGCAATCTATAAATTGTGAAAGAAGAATGTTCATCACCAGCTGAAGCCATTGTTTGTGGACAGATTTTGGCAATTTTGGGTGTTCCCACTGTAGTTCAGAGAGAGGTTTAAATAAACAGGGAGGGCCTGAAGGGGCTGAGCTGCAGCACAAGGCTGAACCTGTGTGAGTTCTGGTTTTATTTTTGATTAATTAGCAAAATGTTCAAAAAGTTTTCAAAAAACTACTTCTTTATGACCTACAGGTGTTTAGCCCTCACTGAAACTTGATAAAGAAACCAAGTTCTAGGACTTGACATCTCTGCAGTGACTGGGACCTTGCTTTGGGACTGCAGGGTCCTGTCCAGGTTGGCAGTTTCCAGGAATTTACTGCAAGATTCCCAATATTTCTTAATGATGAAGAAACAGTGGGAATTTCCTTTATTGTATTATTCTAGCTTCTTGACCCTTTTGTTAGAGGGGATGTATTATTAGTTAAAAATGCCCAAAGTGAGATACCTGCAGAGAAAAGCTCTATGCATGGCTTTGAGATCTTGTAATAATTAGGTGGATGAAACAATTTGGAATGCCTGAAAAAATCTCATGGTTTAGCTAGAGATGTTTAGGCTTCCTTAACCACCCAGAGCTGGTGATGCTTTTCAGCTGTGAGGGAAGATGGGAAGTGCTTGGCTGTGCACTTTTTGGAAAATAGACTTCAAGTCTCAGTTTGGGAAGGTTTTAAAATAGTAAGCTGCTCACCACGGGCTGGCAAATGGCCGAACTAGGATCGAAATGAATGAATAAGGTGGCTGCAGGGAAAGAACTGGAAAAGGAGGAGAGAAGAAAGAAGGGCATTCCCTGAGATAGATTAACATCTGTGAAATAAGACACTTTAAATGTATGCTAATGGCCTGAGTGTTGCCATATTCAATTCAGTAATAAGTCCCGAGTTGGCAGTATCATCCCAAAACATTCATTTACCAGGAGAAGGCTCCTCTGGGACAGCAGAGGGCCCATAATGAACTGATGTGGGCAGTAAGACATGGTAATGCCTGCTCCAGAGGGAATTGCCACTTTCATAATGCAATTTACAACAAGAATTTACTTGTTAGAAGAGTTTTTTTCCCTCTTCATTATGACAGCGTAATTGTGACTGCAGTGGCTCAGAATAATTCTGAGAGCAGTGAGTTAGCAAAGCTTTTGTACTGTGTGTTCTCAGGCACTTGGAACACAGGACCAAGGGCTGTTCTCTGATAAATAATAATCACATGGATTACTATTTAATAATAATGGAGGACAGCAGCCTGCTTGCAGCTGATCTCATCCTCCTTCACTGTCCCACCTACAACGGACGTACTGTGATTTTCTTTCTTGCTGTGTGTTATTATTTATCAGTTTGATTTTTTAAAAATCAGCCCAGTTCAACACTAGCAAGCTCTGACAGAGTACTGACAGATGTTGATTTACAGATGTTGGTGCCCCTGCAGAGAACAGCCAGTGTCACCTGAGTACCTGGCCTGGGTGTGCAGCACTGTGTGTGTGGCTGGAGCTGCTTCTGAGTGTAGGAGTACTGGCCACTGTCCCCAGGCTGGATTTTCTACAGCCACTTCTCCAGAACAAGTGGCTCAGCCCCTCTGGAATTTCTTTCAGAGCTACGTGGAGATGTAGTGAAGGATGCTTCCAGTGCCTGCTCAAAGCCACGAGCAATTTATTAAGTCATTGTCTAGCTGACAGTCTTTCACTTCAGCCTCTGAACTTGGACGAGTGCATTTGAGCATGGAAATAATCCTTGATGTTCTGTGCCCCCTCTGGTTGTGTTCAGGTTTTTGTCTGTGTTTTCAGACCGTTGGAATAACTGCTCTGAACAGACTCAATGTTTGTTTGCTTTTCCTCCTGCATTGTCTTAGGGAAAGCTCGTCAGGATGGCACTTGGCAGAGATTGCTGTGGCCTTGTCAGACGAAGTGATGGCTGAAATGTGCTTTTCTCATTTCTCTGAGAGGCGCCGGGAGATTGACTGTACATTTGTTACTTAAGACAGTATTGGCAAAATCTTTTTCAATTATGGCAGGCTTCTCATCTTCACAGTGTGGCAGATGTGGCTTTTCCTAGAAGCTGAGCTGGGTGTGCTGGAGCCTGGAAAGATGAAGCAAAGCTCTGTGCTCTGCTCAGGCATTTAGTCCCAGGCTGAAACAAAGAGCCCCAGTGGAAGGTGAGTCCTTCCTTCTGTGCATCACTGGCACAGTCTGGGGGTGCCTGGCATCTCCCTGGACAGGGACAGGATTCAGGAAAGCTTTCAGATCACAGCTGGTCACTGTGGGGGTTTGCTTCCATGGGTGGCTGCAGTTCCACACCAAAATCAGGGACCAGTAACTCTGAAACCCTGCCAGGGACATCTCCCCATGGCTCTGCATGTCACTCGGGAAAAAACCCAAACCAAACAAACTGCACGTGTGGAGGGTAGAATTCATTCATTCATAGAGGTGCTGACAAGAAATTTCAATAGTCAAAGATACTCTTTGGAGGATTGTGTGAATATTCTGCTAAATGTGCCAGGAAGCTTTGGAAAAACTAGAAATTATTAGTATGTGGTTATCTGATATTTGTATTCCTTAAAACTGAGTAAATGCTAAGGCAGAAAAAAATAGATAAAAAGGACTTATGCACTTATAAGATTGATTTTTATCTTTAGGTTTCTTAGTCTTTTACAAAAAAAATCTCTGGCTGCATTTTGCAGTCAGGTGAGCTGAAGCAAGAAAGCAAAGTGAGGCTGAATTGCCCAGTGTCCAGGAGAGTTGAGCATTTCCCTCCAGTGGTACCAGGATGCCTCACAGCCCCGTTTGCTGTATTAAACACACTGCCAGGTGGTGAAGATAGGTCAGGCAATACAGGGGAACAGCAAGGAATTTTTTTCTCCTGTTGTGGTTTAATAGACTCTTCTGCTCCGTTTGCCCTCTGAGGGAGCCAATAGATTGAATATCCAATTTCTCTCATCTGCTATCAGAATGCAAATGTGATGGCAGATGAATATACTTTCAAGAATGCTTAACCTAATGGGCATGTAAAGCCTGGTAATTAGCAGTTGTTTGTCTCCTCGTTTATAATGGGTTTCAGGAATAGGCACGTACCACACACTGAGATCTTGGTGTGGGCCAGGGACAGATTCCAGTGCAGCTCCTGCTCTTACAGTGCAAACAAACACAAAAGGCAACACACCCATTGCATTGGTTCCATTTTCAGTGCCCGGTGAGTACCAACTGGAATACCAGGTTAATAATGGAAATTCAGCATTTAATCCACCTTTGATCCAACACGTGTAGCTGCAGTGTCAGACTTCTTACACTGCATGTGCCACACAGGCAGGGCTTTGTGGCTGACAAAGAAAGGGTTAAACCTGCAGCTTCTGACCCTCCCAAGCCCCATCTTGTATGGAAAAGAAGCAAACAAGAAAAATAACTCAAGGTTCATTACTTTCAAATTTGACAACGATGATGAAAGATAAAACGAGATAATGGAACAGCAGCAGATAAAGTAGAAGCTGAGCCATTTGCTCCCTAACTGCAGCAGGTTAAAGCCATAGGGAACAATAAACTACAGTGGCCTGAGCTGGACTGGCAATAAACACAGCAGTTTGTGTTCTAGTTCATAATGCATGTTTTCATTAGGGCTGCCACTATTGTGCCAGCATTTTCTGAGGTTTTGTTTCTCTTCTGTGGGCTGAAATATTTCAGCAGGGCTCAGATGTGGATTGATAAACTGCTGTTATCAATCTATGTGTTCTTCCAAAGTGAGTGTGGATAATGAAGTGAGGTCGCAGGGCAGGGATGGTGTGGGGATGTGCAGAAAGGGAATCAGAGATGCTGTCCCAGGGTGGGGATGTGCAGAAAGGGAATCAGAGATGCTGTGCTGGGGCAGGGATGGTGTGGGGATGTGCAGAAAGGGAATCAGAGATGCTGTCCCAGGGTGGGGATGTGCAGAAAGGGAATCAGAGATGCTGTGCCAGGGCAGGCTCGGCAGGCTCCTTCCAGGGGCTGCAGGACACCTTTGGAGCTCACACTGGGCAGGTCTGGCTCACAGGGATGTCACCTGTGGTCACTCCTGTGCAGGTACACTCCGGGCTCACCTGCAGTCTGACTGGCAGCTCTGCCTGCCCAGGCTCCCCGGGACAGCTCAGGTGCTGCTCAAACAGCAAAGCTGAGCCTTTCAAGGCAGGGTTCCTCCCCTTTGAAGCTCCAGCCATGAGAAGAGGCTGCATTTTGTTTTTACAGACATTTCTGGGGACTGCAGCCTTCCAGCTGGGGCTGAGTGACAGCCTGAGAGCTGTGGAATTCCTCCCTGGCTTTGAAAATACAAAAGGGAAGTGAGAGCCATCAGTTCAGCTGAAGCCTTGGCACTGAAGGGATGTCCCAAGGAGCCTGTAAAAAAATCAGCCCGGTTCAGCTCCAACAAGCTCCGATAGAGATTTACAGATGTTGATTTACAGATGTTGCTGTTGCAGGGGTGTCAGCCCGGGCAGGGAATGGCTCTGGCAGCCCCTGGCTGTGCAGAAAACCCTGCGAGGTGCCTTGGGGCTGCTTTGCAATGCACCAGGGATTCATTCTGTCTAAGAGGAGCTGCGAAGTCTAATTGAGCCCATAAATGTAACTCCCCCGGCACTCTCTTGAAAGTTAGGTGCAGTAATCATGGCTTTTTCAACTGAGCAATGTAAAGTTGAAAATGAGCTGCAAAATGTGTTTTAAAAGCTCTATTTTCTAAGTGATTAGCTCTCACTAAATCTGTGTGGCAGCATGTGATCCGAAACGAGCCCAGCTCTATTAGAATACTCTTATTTATGACTGACCAACATAGACTCAGCTGTCATCATTTCACTCTTACAATCTGTTTTCTAAATAAAATCACAACTTAACCATATGCTTGACAGAATTATGTAGCAGCTTTAGTGTGTTTATTTTTCACTCTGCTGTACAGATCAGTCCCCACTCTGTTCTTTATTGCTGTTGTAAACTCAGCTGGGCCATTCAAGCCCCGTGAGGATTCAGAGAACGGGAATTCAGAGGCAGATTTGTCCGAAGATGCTGCAGAGGAGGCAGCATTCAAAATCCTTGAGAGGTGCATTGCCCTTCCTTCACAACAATTATAGTTTAAAGGGTTGAGACTTAGAGAAAATTGTTTGATGTACCATCTCCTTTTTTTCCCCCCTCTTATTGGCAATCAATATTTCTTACAGGATGAAACAGGAGCAAGTTGTTCAGATGTTGGGCTTCTCTTTGCTTTGTCAGCACAAAAACAGAGGCTGGGTCCCTGTGCCACAATCATTTAATCTGTGGAGAATATTATCAGCTGATTGGGGGAATTAAAACCTGGCCAGCTGCCCTACAGAGCTCAGCAAGCAACCACTAAATCTTCGTGGTTCCTAGGGAAAGGCTGGCTTGAAGCCAAAACCAGACATAGAGAGAGGACACAAATGTATGTATTTCAATCCCGATAAATGGGGCTTCAGTGCATGTCAGAACTGCTCTGTATTCCTTTGGAGCTGAAAACTGAAGCTGTTAAGCCAGAAGAAGTGATTGCCTCGAATGCTAATGTGGCCTGGGGAGAGCAGAATGGTGCTGCAGGCAGGTAGGAGGTGGCAGCTGGATGTGTGCCAGGCACACACACACACCTTGCAGCTGAGCCCGGGGGTCTGGTGGGGGCTGGCATCTCGCTGCTCTCTGTTTGGGATTGGTTTTTTTCCCTTTCTGAGTCGTGGCTGGTGCAGTCAGAGCGTTTCCCAGCACCTCCTGCCTCTGCAGCCAGAGCCAGCTGGTGATGGAGCTGCGCCCTCCTGCTGTTGAGGAATCCTGGAATTGGGTGATGGAAAAGGAACAGGTCAGTCTTGGGGTGGGGGCTGCAGAGTTGGGACTTTGTGGTGTTGGATGATTGCAGGGAAAGTGTGGGGGTGTGTGCTGGCCTTTGCATCACTTATTAGTGGTTTGTCATTAGTTTTGTCTGTTTTCCCTCAGAGCCAGGATTAATAGAAAGGTGATTGAGGCAATTCTCGTGTTTGGGCTTGGATGTTTATTGTATCTTATCAGAAATTAAAGAAAGTACAACAGCACCTCCAGCTCCTTGCTAGAAGTGGGAAAAATGGCCCCAGCTGAGCCTGCTTCAAGGCCTTTTAAAGCTAAACACACCAATAAAAGTTTAACACCTACATTATTTACCTTTTTGACCCAATAATGGATTCCCACGACCCTTAGAGTGACATTTGACTGACCAGCCAAAGGTCACTGCCTGAGCTCTGTGAAGAAGAAGATGAATAAGAAGAAAAGACACCACCCAAAATTCTCTATTTTGTTCCATATCCACCACTATTCTATAAAAACCTCAAATTTAAAACCCATCACCCAGTGAAAATACACACACCTAACCCAGCACACATCTGTGATTTCTAACTCATTATTCATATTTCCAAGCCTTCTCCAAGGTTTCAGCTCCAGAGCAGTGTTTTCCAGGGGGGCTGTGCCTGGGAGCACAGAAAGCTCCAAAACTCCAGATTCCTGGGATCCAAAGGAAAGGGCCACGAGCTGATTGCTCTGCCTGGCAGAGCCACTGTTTGTAGAAAGTGGGGAGCTGGGCACCCAGGCTTTGCTTTTAAGTATGTCAGTACATCTTTTTTTAAATGAGAAGTCTTTTCAAATATTTCAGAATAGTTTAGAAAAATGTATGGATGTGCACCCTACTGTTTGACAGAGACAACTTGGAAAATGTTAATAATAGAATTACAAATATCAATATCTGCAATATAAACCTCAACAACAGATCAGGCTGAGTGGGGCCTGAATTGATCAAATACATCACAATATTATAGTAAATACAATTAACTACCCTACAAGAGATCCTTGGAGCCCCCAAAATCTTCTACTTCTGTGTCAGAATTAAATTAGTCACTGTTGTTTATTGTTTGTTTGTTGTTTGTATTCTGATATTAATAAATGGTGTCTCTGAAGCACAACTCAAGTCTAGAGTTCTTCTACTTAGTGATAGGGAATTTATAAATAGGTTTATAAAGGGAAAGATTAATTTGGTGAAGTGACAATAATTTGAGGATAACAAAATGTTTATCCATGAGAGGCAGAGTGCCATCTCCTCTCTGTCCCTGTGTGCACACCCTGCTCTGTGCCTGATGGAAATGACGCTGTCAGAAGTTGTACTTGTCTTTACTGAGTGCTAATTAGTAACTACATGGCAAAATGCTGTTTTTAATGATCTGCTAACGGCGCAGGCAGGGTTGGACAGGTTCTTTTCTCTGCTGTGCCAGCTGCAGGCAGCCCAGGGAACCCTTGAGTGGGTACAGAACCCTCCAGAACATCCTGTGGCTCCTCCTGGCAGGGGAAATGCAGCAGTGACAGGGAGAGACACGGGTCTGTGTGTGCCAGGTGAGCTCAGGTAAAGCAAACCACAGCACAGAGTCTTGATTTTGTTCAGAGAATTTTGGGGAGCTTAAGAAATCTAATAGATGTGGTGCCTGTCAGGGTTTAAAAATAAAGAGTGCCTCCTGTTTCCATGGGAAATTTATAAGATCATTTTAAAAGAGCAATTCTATTGATCAATTCTATATATCACTTATAGAATATTATAATTATTATATAATTATATATATAAATTATATATTCTATATATCAATTATATATATATTTATATATATATCTATATATATATCAATTCCATTATATATATATCTATATATATATCAATTCCATATATATATCAATTCTGTACCTCTGGTTTTGAGAAGATTTATTAAATTGTTCAGAAGTTTTATGAAAATCAAGTATGTTCTGAAGTGATATGGCTTATTTTGAGATCTATTATGGATGCTAAAAGTGTTCCCAACCTTGAATAAATCACTTCACATTTTTTAACTACCTGTCTAGGAATCCTGAACTGAGAAACAGACATAATGAATAATTTATTGTGCAGACCAGCAGCAAATATGTATATTACACCCTTTGATTTCCAAACACATCTTGCTGAGCAAAGCCACGTGGTTTTAAACAGCTTTGCAATATTCCCCAGTGTCTGAATATCAGTTTCTGTGTGAGGAAGCTGAGCTGTCCTGGGTGGAATGCAGCGGCAGCTTTGCAGTCCAGTGCTCTCCAGTTCTGTTCTTCCAGTCCTGGAGCTGATTTTGGGAGGTGCTGCTTTCACATCAGCTCCCATTTGTGTCAGTGGCAACAGCCAAAATTTCTGATAGGAGTTCTGAGCAAGCCAGAAGGAAATCAATGGACTGAGAAGCTACTCAGTTATAAATAAAAGTCTTTGTTAGGTGAATGCTAAGAGGAAACGACCAGGAAGGAGAGACAAATGATGGTCAAGGACTGGAGATAGAATTGGGAGCTCTTCAGGGATAGAAATGAGGACGAGAAATGCAAACTCCTGGGGAGGGAACAACATGCACAAGTGAGAGTTTTCTGTGCTTGGGGAAATGGGATTTGGGTAGTCCCTGAAAACCTAGGAGGGAATGCATTACAGAAATTTGGGGATTGGTATAAAACTGAATAAAACTCGTGGGAGCAGGAATTCCATCTGATCCATGGCTTCTGTGTGCCAGGACAGGACACCTGTGGGTAGTTCATCTCAGTTTCTGGGCATGGCCTCACCCAGACCTTTTTGGCATTGCTTTTCAGGATGGTACAGATCATTTCTTCTTTCTGTAAATATTTCTTTTCACGAAGCAGCACAGAAGTGCCCTTTTCTTCAGAGCCTTGTTGGCACCCTGCTTTACATCCCTGTCACTTGCTTGTTTTGGCATGGGACGTGGCAAAGTGATCCCAGTTCCATGTTTCTCTCCCAGAAGTGAGTGATGGTGTTGTTACAGGAATGTGGCACATTTGGGAGAGCAGAGCTCATTGTCCCTGCTCCTTCTGTTCCAGCTGAGGGGAAGGGGATCATTCTCTGCTCTGATGCCATCAAAAAAACCAACAGCATCAGGAGAGCAGGGTGAGGGTTCCAGGCCAGAGCCAGGGTGTGAGGTGCAGGAATTCCAGCAGCTCCCAAATCCCCTCCCCAGGCTCTCCCTGGGACTCTTGGCTCCCTGAAACCTCATCTGAGACCTTTGCAAGTCAAGGATCCTGATGGGACTTGCAGCACCTTTGCTTTCAAAGTGACTTCACAGAACATGAAACTTGTAAGGAGAACATTGAAATTATCTAGCTGGAATTAATTCTGAGCTGACTTATACCCAATTTCATTCAAATCAGACAGTGCAGATGAGAGCTGGCAATTTGCATAGACACAGTAATTTGGAGAGGGCGTGCAGAAGAGCTTTTTAAAATCCACATGGAGTTCGTGTCCTCAGTCTCTGAGCATGGGTAAAATCCAGGAAATTCTGAATTCTAACTCCTTTTCTTCTTTTCCCCCCTCTGACTCTCTTGTTTGCTCAAGTCCAATTATTCAGAACCAAAATATCCTATTATATCATGGGCTAAATAGGCACACTTTGCAGCTGTGTTGGAGATGAATGAACATTTGAAAATGTGACTCTCCCATATTGCTGTATTATCATTAGTTTGGGTATGTGCTGCAAATGACGTTTTGGAGACCAGGTTTCCTTTTGGTTTTGAATGAGACATAGGAATTATTGAAACAATGAGCTAAAGTCTTATATTAAAATGCATTCTGTTTATTTAGATGATATTCTGCTGTAAATTTCAGTTTTGTCTGATGCTGCATTTAGCCATCTTTGCTTTTCAGCAGGTAATAATCTTTTCCTGCATCACCACTATCAGTTTTAATTAATTCCCTGTTCTGAGCCGAGCACATCTCAAGGCAGTGCCATGGCACTGATCAGTCAGTGCTGACCAAATATGACAATAAATCTCTGATCAGGAGTGTCACACCCAGTGACCCACTCTGCACATCTCAGTCTGACTTTGCTCTGCTTCAAGGACAAACTTAATGAACATGTGACACCAGGTAATTCATTCCAGCTGCACCCACCAGAGCTGCTGGTACAGGTAGGATTTCCTGACAGCCCTGCCTGGTGCTGGATTCTCCAGTGCTGTCCTGGCTTCTCCTCCTTCAGAGTGCATTTCCCAGGCAGGTGGAACGAAAATTAATTAGTGCAGCCCCTGTGCTGTGCAGAACATACACGTGTACAGGGATGGCTCTGTCAGAAACTCAGCCTCCTGCAGGGAAGGGCTTCAAATTAGCCTTCAGGAGGGCCTGTCACATTTATTTTTTTCTACTTTTCTTTTTCAGTGTGTACCATTTCAGTGAATCTCCTCTAGCAGTCACTCCCAGACTACCAGGCGGATATTTTTGGAAGAGGAAGAATTTCTTTATTTAGCAGAAAACCTTGGGGCTGATTTATTGCCCTTTGTGCTGCTGTAGATAACCCTCCATGGCACTGCCCCTTGCAGGGGATGGTGCTGGTGTGGCACAGGTGTGTCCCTGGCTGTGGCACAGGTGTGCCCATTACTCTGGCACAGGTGTGTCCCTGGCTCTGGCACAGGTGTGTCCCTGGCTGTGGCACAGGTGTGTCCCTGGCTGTGGCACAGGTGTGCCCATTACTCTGGCACAGGTGTGTCCCTGGCTGTGGCACAGGTGTGTCCCTGGCTCTGGCACAGGTGTGTCCCTGGCTGTGGCACAGGTGTGCTCCTGGCTGTGGCACAGGTGTGTCCCTGGCTGTGGCACAGGTGTGTCCCTGGCTGTGGCACAGGTGTGCCCATTACTCTGGCACAGGTGTGTCCCTGGCT
>VWZS01003240.1:44329-73419 GCA_013397075.1 Rhabdornis inornatus | reverse complement strand
CCTGGCTCTGGCACAGGTGTGTCCATGGCTCTGGCACAGGTGTGTCCCTGGCTGTGGCACAGGTGTGTCCCTGGCTCTGGCACAGGTGTGTCCCTGGCTCTGGTACAGGTGTGCCCCTGGCTGTGGCACAGGTGTGTCCCTGGCTCTGGCACAGGTGTGCCCCTGGCAGCTGCTGCTCCAGCCAGGACCAGCTCTGCTCTCAACCCCAGAGCTCCCAAAAACCAGGAGGTGCCAGGAAATCCTGTCCACAGGAAGCTGCTCCCACACTCCCCAGGCACAGAACACAGGAGGATGGGACCTCAGTGACTGCTGGATTTAAGGTGCTTTTCCCCAAATTAGCCCTGTTAGAACAAGTAGCTTTTAAAGATGTTTTCAATATTAGCAAATAGAGATTCCTAAAACACATTAGGAGGTTTTTGTCACTGAGATATGGCTGAATTACAAGCTTTGCTGTGGATTTTATACAATCCTAATGGACTGTAATCCTTGTAATATGACAGGTTTGTGCCTGAGATTACTAAAATATTTATCCCTGGCATCTTTCCTTTTCGATACATTTGTTTTCTCTCTCAAGTGAAAGCAATACATTGACAGCAAACCAGAGCTATTTCATCAGTCTCTTATCAGCAGCCAACAAGAAAGGTTGAGGGTTTTGAGTAACATTTATTACGCTGGGTTTTCTGTATTTCCTGACAAAGCCAGTTCCAAGAGAACCTTTGTAGCCACACAGAGGAGACTGAAGCTTGCTTTTTCCAATTTAGAACAGCCTGTGCTTAAACACTTTTATTCCCCTAGCCCCACATTGACCTTCTGCGACTTTGCATTGTCACCTCGGGGTCCCCATGCTCGTGGCTCTCTCTCCCCAGCCCAGCAGCTGATGAAGAACAGATTTAAATCCAGATTTAAGCACTCCAGTGAGTGTTCAGTCCCTCCCAGGGCTGGTTTTTTTGTGGCTGGTTTTGCTCTTTGCTGGAGCACGTGTGTCCTGTCAGCAGCAGTTTGCTGGCACTGGGGCTGATGGCAGGGGCTGCTGATTAATTAGTGTCTCTATAATGAGCCTGGAGCTGGGGCTGCTGTTCAAAGGGCTCGTGGTGCTCACAGAGCCACCTTTGGTGTGGGCTTGGAACGGGCCTTCAAAGGGAGCTCCCGTGGAAAGAACCAGTGTGCAAAACACTGCACAGTGCTCATTTCACTGGGAGCTGTGGGCTGACTCCCTCACTGCCCTGATTGTTGACTGATCCCTTGCCTCTCTGCAATTTGGGAATAAAACAGTGATTTTCAGAGAGACAGCACTGTGTGCACATGTTTTGTGCAGGAGAAATTCCAGCTACAGCTGGGAAAACGTTCTTTGTGGAGCAGGTATCTGCTTTTCCCCTGTCTTAAACTCGTTAAAAACTCCAGCCCCACTCACACACTCAAAAAGAGGAGTGCTGTTGGTAGCCACATCAGCGTGGTGTTAGCTTCTGTCTGTCCATTAGAAAGCTCAGCTGTGTTTTGTGGGTTTTTCAGTATTGTGAGTTTTAACCCAGTTATCCAAATCCCCCCAGGTTTGTGTTCTGGCAGCCTGAGCAGCCTGTGGTGTGGCACTGGCTCCCAGAGCTGGGCTGGGGCTCTGCAGTGGCTGGTGAGAGCAGGACACACTGAATGTCTCAGAGCTGTGCAGACAGACCAGAGCAGGGCTCAGAAAGGAGGATGCAATGCTCACAGAGGCTGTGGGACACAGTTACTGAGAAAGTAAGAAATTACAGCCTGAAAAATATTCCAGGTCGGAGCTTCTCAGCTCTGTTCCCAGCCTGATAAGCTGGGCCAGCTGAAGGCCAGGGAAAATCTCTCCCAGGATGATAACTTGGTCAGAATAGAGAGGAATTCATAACAAGATAGAACTCCTGTTGTGTGTGTGACCAGGCCCTGGGAACGAGGTGTCTTCTCTCTGAACCAATCATCTTTTTTTTTTCTCTTGGAGTTGGGAGTCATGTTATAAAAACCAGTGTGTTTCTGAATAAACTTCTCTCTCTCTTTCCTGCCATGAAAGAACACCATGTGGCTGTGCATCTTATTTCCACTGCACCTAAAGGGTTAATACCCCTTTCCACAGCTACACTGAGGCCACTGGCATCTTACTGGGGACAGTGGGGGTTTAATGGGTCCTGCCTGGAGCAGTGGCTCACGTTCCTTGGAGTGTAAAGAACGAGGGGAAAGTCAGTGTTTGGTAAACTTATGATTTAAATTATTTTCTGGGCTCCTTCTCTGCAGTTTTTCTCTCCCCATCGTGGTTTCTTCAGCCTTGTGTTTCATCACTCTCATCACTTCATCATCCAGCTGTTGTGGTGATGTTTCAATTGCCTGCTAAAACAGCTTTTATTCTCTAGTGGATTTTGTCCTACCAGCTGGCAGCCAGTGATACAACCTTTTTCCTTCCAAAAGCAACTGTCTAGTGGTCACTTCTTCCTAGACAATTTGAAAATGTAGCAAATGATTTAGAGTGTTAATGTTTTTGGCTGATTGCTACTGGGCTTTTGCTGCAGAAGTACAAAATGTCAGTCCTTGCCACAAGTCACATTCCTGCATGTCTGCTCATTAAAACTTTTAAACCTCTCTATTTTCAGTAGAGCAAATTGATGCCTAAAATTTTGATGCATTAAATCTGGTGTCCAAGGCTACAAGGTTTTAATACAAAAGAGAAGAAAAATTCTTGTGCACTTGAACTCTTCAGTTTTGAGTTCCCATATTCTGTTTGATGGTGTTTAACTTTGAGCACTGATGAAGGACAGTGGGTGTTCTCACCCATTTGAATCCCACAGGAGAGTCCTGACAACAATTGTGTGCTGGGACAAGAAGCCTCTCATTCCTTCTCATCTTTCTTACATTGCAATGCATGAATAGAATAAAGCAGTCCAAGGATATGCAGGAAGTCTGAGGCTGAGAGGAGTTGTAGTTATTGTTTTTCCAGGATTTATATGTGGAGAGGATTGCCAGCTGCCTTTGTGTTCCTGCACAGTAGCTCTGTCTTGGAGAGCAATCAACAGAGGGAGGGTTTTGTGTTTTGTGTTAAATGATCTCCTCTGCTTGTTTGGATCAGCCAAGCCTTCTCCTATGGCTCTTCCAAGGTTAAATCAGAACCAGAAGTGTGCTCTGGCATGCACTGCAGTCACTGCTGCAGCTGGACACTGACAGCACTGCCTGTACCCTACATTAAGGGCACAGGATCACTTTGAGCAGTGTCATTTTTATATTAATTGAACTCCCTTCTGCATCAGTGGCTCCACTGAGCTGTTAGGCTTTGCCTGCAGCAGAACTCCTTGCTGCTCTTTAGCAAATGTTGCTTTGGTGGCCACTCGTGCAGATGACAGAAGGGTGGTTAAATGTGGCACTACAGAGCTATAGCATTTAGCCTGGGTTTTATGTCTATACAAAAATTCCTATTTGAATTGCTCAGTGAAAATCTATTTTATGCCATCAGCAACTCTTTGGAGTAATGCAGGCTTTTTTCTCCATTGAAGAATCTGCACCCTTTATTTATTCACTTCTTTCCATTCTCTTTTCTGCAGCCCTGGTGCTGTAAACCTTAAGTAATGTCATCAGGAATCAGTGGAGCTGCTCCCAGGGGGGAGCAAGTGCCTTTGCAGAAAAGGCTGTGCAGGCTCAGGGTTTTTGCAGCAGACTGTTCCATGGATTTGTGTGTCTCAGATGCTGCTGTTTGGACATCTGACATGCATGTCATTGGGTGAAGGACAGGCACAGCACACACAGATCCGTGGGTTTCACATCTGGCCAAGCTAATGTAAATGTCCACGTGCTGTCACTCCTGTGTCACCTCCTGGAGCAATGCATGGGAGAATTCCTCTGAAAGAGAACTAAGTGTTCACAGTTTCTGTGGTGTCCAGAAGATGATTTTCTCTGCAGCTGTGAGAAGTTGCTAGGGAACAGAGCTAACTGGTTTTTGCTGATGGCTCTTGGTTAGTGCTGTGGAGCAATGTTCCCTCTGCTCTCAGTGCTGCTGCTGCCTCATTCTGCATGAGGATGTGACTTGGAAATCCCTCCGAACTGTCCTGCTGTTGGAGTTTGAGATGAACTTTTTAGGAAAGAACATTTTTCCGGTCACCTCCAGCAGCATCAGCCAATTCCCCAGGAATGGGGGAATGTCTGGAAGGGCAGGTTCAGGGTGGGGCCCTGGGGGGACCATTGGGCTCACACAGCATTTGTTGGGTTCAGCCCCTCCAGCAGAGGACAGGAACACTTTTGGAGGTTCTGGATGTTGTCTGTGCTTGCTGATACATTTTAGGCTCAGCTAGAAGCACTGGTTTAAGATGCACACTCCGTGTCACTGAGCATCAGGCAGCTGGGGGAGTTGGGGTGCTGGCTGCTTGATGAGTCAAAATTCCTGTAGTTTTGATTGCTAGCAACATCCTTCCATTCAAGCCTTGTGAAAAGGTCATTGCTGAAGGAGCATCTGCATCCCTCAAAAAATGGCAATATAGTGTGCCCTCAAAACAAGAGGCCCTGTACCAGGCCCTGCTTTTCAGATAAAACCAAAGAATTGGTTTGACCAAGCCCGTTGCTTCTTGGTCTGCATAGAGCATATGAAGGTCTATTCCTATTTCTGCAACTTTTTGGAAGACTCGTGGTGCACAATTACCAGTTTTTTGGGTTTTTTTTCCATTTTCTGTGCTCAATGTTCTCAGCCAGTTCAAGTGAACCATAAGAATTCCCCTGCTTGCTGCTTTTCCACTGAGCAGAAATGTAGATGTGTACACACAGACACAGAGACAAGTGTGCTACAGCTCTTTGGAACTGCTCTTTACTCTGTTCTCTTTCCCTCTCCACCTGCAGCAGAGTAATGGGATTAATCCATCAGTGCCCTCATCCCTGGGCTGCAGGGTTGTGTGGGGCTGTCCAGCCCCAGCTCCATCCTGTGCTGCTTGTGCTGTGCTGGCTGCTGCAGGGTGTGTTTGTCACCTGTGAAATGGGGCAGATGGCACTTTGTTTTCACTGCACACAGGGCCCAGTACTGTGCTTTGTTTTTCCTGTCATAAATCTAAGTCTAATTTTAAAAAATTGCTGGTTGCACAAGCTGTGCTGTTAGCAGCTTTGCTGCTGTTTGGCCAGGAATAAAAGGGATGTGCTGCATTGTTTGCTTTCTTACAAGCAATTTAGAAAGATTTCAGACCCTACATAATATTTTTTGCATTTCTTTTGGAAACAGTGCTTTGAAGCAGTCCACGGGGCTCCCAACCACTTTAGATCAGCAGGCAGCACTATTTATCTTTGCCTTTCATTTTTGTAAGCAAACACCTTCCTGCACAGCCCTGAATACAGGAATGATTTGCTGTGCTCTGGCTGCTCGGTGGTGCCCAGAGCTCTGTCCTGCAGGGGAAGGTGCTGCGGGGGGTTCCTCCTTCCTCCTTCCTCCTCCTCCTCCTCCTCCTGCCTCGAGCATCCTGAGCAGCCCAGGGATGCAGGAGGGGCAGCAGCCAGGCTGTGGCCATGGGGCAGCCAGGTTTGTGAAAATCCTGCCCTGACCTTTCTGTCACGTTGGCAGTCCCAGGGTGACTCCTGCAGGGACACACAGGGCTATTCTTAGCTTTAACATCTCTGCAGGTCTGCTTCCTCAGCTTCATCCAATTCAGGGTCTTTCTGAAAAAAAAGATCTAATTCTGCTTCCCACTGAGGATGTGGCCCTGGCTGCCTTGTTTGGTGAGTAAATAGAGGTCAGAGCTGCAGACTCTGTATTTGTTTCTGCTTTAAATCAATTTGTATGCATCCTTCCTTTCGGCTCTCCAGAGACTTTTGTGTTTTACATCTTGCAAAACTTGTTTTTAACAAGGACTTTGTTTGGAAGGCACAGGAATAAAATCTGAATGTGTGTCATGTGTGCATGTATGCAGATATCTGCACCTTTGTGCATGCACACAAACTTCAACCACAACAGGCAATTTCTGGCAGCCCATGAGATACACATTACAGACAAATCTATTTTATTTAACTCCTGGTATGCACAGTTCAATTTCTGAAGCCTAAATAGGCCTTGTGCCCTCTCACTAATTAAATTTCATTATAAGTCCACCTGGGCTATGTTTCTGTGATATCTCCATTGAATGACAGTGGCTTGGTGTCTGTGTGGAATGGGTTTTCCTCCTGAAATGTTAATTAGGTGGAGAATGTGTTATGCTTTGGAAAAGCTGCATTGCAAACCCATAGATAAACAGATTGATTTAATTTTAATCTGCTTTCATGGTGATGCATAATGATAACTGGTTTCTGTCTCACAGGGCTGAAAAGCACAGACCTTAATAAGAGTTTGTGGGTATATCATACAGCTTTAAATAGCTTCTGTTGTGCTAGACCGCTCTCCATAAATTATTCTAACTCCATCAGCATCTCAGGGACTCCCCATTCTCTTCTGCTGTGGATTTTCAATCAGTGGAACTATTAGTGTAATCTGAAGAAACTTCGAGGTGTCTTCTCTGAAAACAACTGACAGCACTGGTTTGTACATCAGGTATTCAGTGGGGAGAGCAGAACCAAAAAAAGCCTTGCAGCAGCCAGCTCTGCAGATTAAATCATGGCATCCAAATCCTACCTTTTATAAGCCATGCCAAAATTAATTATGGAATTAAAGCCAGGCATTCAGGTGGTTGGTATGGGGTGTCTTACCACATGAGCTATTTTTTTGTGATCTGCCTTTCCTGCTGGAGTGAGAAAGGTGCAGTTCACTCCAGCCAGTTCTAGAACACTTGGTTTAAACAGGCCCTTCTCAAATACAGTTTCTTCCACTGAAAGAGTTTCAACTTTAAAGGTTTCTTCCTGATGGGGAAATAATTTTTGGTCTAGATTTCCTCAAGGGTTCATGGTAGATACAGATCCAGAAAGCCTTTGTACACTTGGTTTTCATGGGCTCACAACAAATATGCCTAAAGTCTGACAAAAAGGGGCTGAGTTGTGCCTGTTTGCTCAATGACAGACACGTTTTATTTTTCACTGATGTTCAAAGAGCCTCTTTCAAGCTCAAATTCTGCCCTATATTAGCTTCAGCCACGAAAAGCAATGAAACTGCAGAGGGAGGCAAAAGAAGAGTATGACCTTAAAGTGCATAAATTTAGCATCAGCCTGATGCTGTACATAAAATTGGAAATGCTGGGAACACAAATTCCAGCCAGCCCTCCTTGTGCTGTGCAATGGTTACTTTGGTCTGATTTACTGAGGGCTTCTCAAACAGGAATAGATTTTGGCCCAAGGATGGTTTTTCAGGGAGACTGGAAAGACAAAGGGCTGGCTGTGCCCTGGATTACCTCTGGGTTTTGTTTTCACTGGGAATCTTGGCTTCAGCCTCTCACTGCTGTTAAGTGTGATGAGCTCTCTGGCATCCCTCATTCCCATTCCAGTGCTGCTCATCAGCTTCCCTGGCATCCACAAACCTGCTATCCCACATTGCCTTCGGTTCTGGGACTCCAGAATTTTAAAGAAACTCTGTCCTGAAGCAAAGCCAGAACATTCGTTGCCGTTTTCCATTGTTTTGTGATATTTTTCGTGCATTTGAATGTGATTCTTTGAGCACAGAGGCCTCGGGGAGGGGAGGAGGTTGTGTGCAGGCAGTGAAACATCAGATGTAAATGTCACAGCGAAGTGTTCTGCCATCAAAACGACCTCATTGGAGCAACACAGAGCTCCAGAATGACCCGAGATCCTGCGGAGATGTCTGCATTTAATGTACTCACAGCGTTAACAGGGATCATTCTGCACTTACATGCCAGCAAGAGACAGCTCCCAGGGAATTCTGTGAGCACATCCACAGCTTAGTCATGCCACAGTTGCTGTCTGGATTTGGGATCCCATGGTAGCATCTGGCCTCACACCACCTGATTTTCAAGCGTGACATTTAATTCTGGTCTTCAGAAGGACCCTGAGGGGCTCTACCAGCTCCTGCTTGGTGTCTGGAGGGTGCCTGGTTTTGTCCTTCAGCCCTTTCCAGGCTCAGGGAGTACAGACAAGATGTTTGCAGCTCCAAGAGCTGCAATTCGTTCTTGGATCAGGAGGGGATGTCACTGGAAGGAGCCTGTGTGAGGAACAACCCATGGCATTGTCCTCAGCCAAAATGGGCTCAGAGCAATGGGAGATGAACAAAAATGGACTCAGGCAATGAGAGATGAGCAGGAATGGGCTCAGGCAATGAGAGATGAGCAGAAATGGGCTCAGGCAATAAGAGATGAGCAGAAATGGGCTCAGGGCAATGAGAGATGAACAAAAATGGGATCTGGGCAATGAGAGATGAGCAGGAGTAGGCTCAGGCAATGAGAGATGAAAAAAAATGGGCTCAGAGCAATGGGAGATAAGCAGAAATGGGCTCAGGCNAATGAGAGATGAGCAGAAATTGGCTCAGGCAATGAGAGGTGTTGGGCATTTCCAGGCTGGGGCTGGGAACACCTGCAGGGTTTGTGCAGGGAATGTTCTGTTCTGCTGCTGCCTTACATCAGTGTGACTTTCCAGTGAGTAAAACTCGAGCTGATTTCTTTGCTTCATGCCAGGAGAAGCTGTGGTCAGGTCCATTTCTGCTCAGGTTTTGCTTGTCCTTGCTCTGAGATGGGGTGGTGGGGGCAAGGCTCTGCCCAGCCCTGCTGCCCAAGGTGGCCACTGGCAAAGGGAAGGCTCTGCCATCCTGCACTGCTCTGCTCTCTCCCCAGTGCTGGGTTGAGGTCAGGCTCTGGGCAGCTGGAAACACTGAGGATAAACAGAAATAGAAGCCCCTTCTGGTTATTTCTGAAATGCTTCGGGGACATGCAGTGACAAGGCAAGCTCAGAGGCCACTGTGATGTCTGGTGGGTGCCCAGGAGCTCTCAGAAATGCCCCCTGCACATAATTTATCTGCCACCTTCTCCTGCCACTGGTGACAGGATGACAGCCAGCGGGAGCAGGGTGTTAACAGCCTCCCTTTTCTCTCTCTCCTTTGATGTTGAAAGCTGCTCTCTTTCTCACAAGGACCAGGAAAGGTTCCCACAGATCTTTGCCCCGAGCACTTACAGTAATGAAAAACGAGCTGCAGTGTCACGGGTCTAAAGCATCTTTATTTAGAGCTGTGCAGGGTCAGATTGCTGTTTAGCTGTGCTCTGCGTTGGAGAGGGGGCAGGTGACACTGGTGTGATATTGGTGTGACACTGGTGTGACACTGGTGTGATATTGGTGTGATACTGGTGGGATATTGGTGTGACACTGGTGTGATATTGGTGTGATACTGGTGTGACACTGGTGTGATATTGGTGTGATATTGGTGTGATACTGGTGGGATATTGGTGTGACACTGGTGTGATATTGGTGTGATACTGGTGTGATATTGGTGTGACACTGGTGTGATATTGGTGTGATATTGGTGTGATACTGGTGTGACACTGGGGTGATACTGGTGTGACACTTGTGTGACACTCTTGTGATATTTGTATGGCATGTTTGTGACACTGGTGTGATATTGGTGTGACACTGGTGTGATATTTGTGTGGCACGTTTGTGATACTGGTGTGATATTGGTGTGACACTGGTGTGACACTGGTGTGATATTGGTGTGATATTGGTGTGATATTGGTGTGATATTTGTGTGACACTGGGGTGGCACTGGTGTGACACTGGTGTGCTGCATGCAGGGCACTGGCAGAGGGAGGTGTGGGGGGAGCCCAACCTGGGCAGGGTGTCTGTGTGTCCTGCACATCCCTGGCTCTGATGTCCTGCCTGTCCCCAGGGCTGTGTGTGACCTGTCCATGTCCCCAGGGCTGTGTGTGAGCTGTCCCTGTCCCCAGGGCTGTGTGTGACCTGTCCATGTCCCCAGGGCTGTGTGTGAGCTGTCCCAGGGCTGTGTGTGACCTGTCCCAAGGCTGTGTGTGACCTGTCCATGTCCCCAGGGCTGTGTGTGACCTGTCCCTCTCCCAAGGCTGTGTGTGACCTGTGCCTGTCCCCAGGGCAGGGCTGTGTGTTCTGTCCCTGTCCCCTCGGTCCCCAGAGCACACCCTCGGTGACATTGTGCCCTGGCACTCAGCAGCTCTCTGTGGAAGCCGGGTTTGTCCCCAGCTGTCCCCCTTTGCCCAGTTTCAGTACCAATTTCTCAGCCATTCCCAGCGCCAGCAGTGACAAGCTGAGTGCTAACTGGTTCTAAACTGCAGAGACTGGGACGTGCTAAACCAGGCACTCTGATAAATGACAGAGGATGTGTCCTGCATTTTAATTGGAGTTGCAGCCTCTTCCATCACTGGAGTAAACACAGCATTTAGTGGGTCATGGGATAGAATTGGGAATCACTATCTCTATGCACTTAGGTAATGCATTTCCTTGATTTCAGTTGTGATGTATTGATTCTGGGAGTTCCTTCTGTGGTTTTTCTTTGCTTCTCCCTTGCCTTGATTTGTCCCCTGTCAGCAGTGACGAGTTTTCAGGGATGTGGGCTCCCAAGGGCTTTGTTTGCTGTGATTTATTTGGTGTGAGGGCTGAGCTGCTCGGGAGCATCACTCAGTGATGTGTGAGCAGTGATGCACAGGTAAATAACAGCCAGGAAGGAGTTTGCTTGGATGTTTGAAAAGAAACAACCCCAAACCAGCCACGATCCAGATGTTGATGGCCTTCCCTTCCTCCTCTGCACAAAACAGACCCTGCCCAAAGTGAAGTGATGGGCACA
This sequence comes from Rhabdornis inornatus, assembly GCA_013397075.1. Classification (NCBI taxonomy): domain Eukaryota; kingdom Metazoa; phylum Chordata; class Aves; order Passeriformes; family Rhabdornithidae; genus Rhabdornis; species Rhabdornis inornatus. The sequence goes on along the minus strand of VWZS01003240.1, from coordinate 62,768 downwards.
AAACTCTCCAGGGACTCCACCTGCTGCAGCCCAGCCTCTGTGTTCTGAGCAAACTCACAACGTGTCGTAGTCAGATTGTAAACTGGGAGCAAACAGATGGGAAAGCTGGGAAATCTCAGGCTGGGCAGAGGAGCAGCAGAGGGGACAAAACCTGGAGTGCCCTGGGACAGCCAGGCCATTGCAGGCAGCACAGAAAGTCACTGAGCTCTCAGCTCAGGTGTGTTCAGTGGTACCTGCTGGCAGAAAACACACCTTCAGTTCTTACTGACCCTGTCTCACCCAGCTCATCCTTTGGTAATTGCAAAGTGCTGCTGCCACTGGGAATGCAGTGAATAAAATTCTGCAGTTGCCCAACAGTGGAGAACACAGCACTGGAGGAAAAGAACATTTCCTGGGATTGAGGAATTGAAGTTTCTGTGCTAATTTTAGAAGTATATTAATCTGATTCCTCAAAATGAGTTCCTAACCTCTAATTCTGTGGAAAACAGCAAACCTGTGTTACTGCTTTCAGTAAAACCAGGGGGTTGGAGCAGTTCACAGATGACTCAATGAGACCTTATCTCTTCTGAGAAATCCTGATCCATAGACTGCATTTACCCCAGGGATCTGCCTTTGTTCTGAAGCAGTAGAAATCAGTACAGGGTGGCAGTTTGTCGTTGGATAAAGTGAATGTGAAGGATAAACAAACTCAGCTTGTCCTGCTGGTTTTGTGCCCATTTTTCTGGCTTACCTGGCATTTAAAGGAACCCAGCTAGAAAATAAGAGGATGGCGTCAGCCGTGTCTCTGTGCTTGTACACTTATTTTTCTATAGTTTTTAAAGCTTTTTGCAACACAAGTGAGAATTTTCTTCAATTTTCAGCGTGTATGTGTTTGCTGAGCAGTCCTGAGACCCTGCACAGCTTTTCAATTCCAGCACAGCTACTGCAGGTGTGCCAGCTGAGCAAGGTAGCCCCTGCTCTGCTGTGAGGCTGTTTGTCTTGATTCCGTGCCAGTTTTGTTAATAAAAGGTGTAAAAGCATAGCTGAACACAATGCACTGGCACAGAGCTGAGGGGCCAGGCTGGCAGCAGGAGCTCCAGGCTGTGTGCAATGACAGCAGCCCCCTGACTCTGAGCTGGCAGTGCTGGAGATCAGCTCAGTTTTAGCCAGGCTGGGACTTTCCAAGCTCAGCTCAGTCACACAGAGCCCACAGGGGCTGTGTTGGGGAGCTCCAGGGTGGGGATGAGTGCCTTAATCCCAAATTCACTGCACAGAACCTGAGCCCCCAGCCTCCCTGCAGAGCATGGATCATTTCTGTGTGCTGCTCTGGGCTGTGCCCAGCAGTTCTCCTGCCCTGAGGTGGAGCAGGGAGGCAGGAGCAGGTGCCAGTCCCTGGGAATGCCTGGGGACACTGCTGAGAAATGTCTCACCCAGATTGTGTGGCCTTTCTGTACCTCCCTCTCTGAGACATCAGGAATGCAGCTCCATTTCAATTTCCACTCTCCTTTGACCACTGGTCTCTTGTCCTGAGGGATGTCTGCTCTGGCAGCAGTGACTGCACCTGCTTAAAATTAATTTTGGGAAATTAGCATAGCAGAACTTGCATAGAATTGGCAGCCTCCATGTATTTATTCTCCAGGTGTGCTGAGGAAATTGCAGCCACTGCTGTTGAGTTAGTGCTGGAAGAAAGGAGACATAATCCTTTTTGTTTGAGACAGCTGAAAGAATCCTTTGGATTTGATTCTGAAAACATCTGTGTGGATCTTGTCCTTCAAAGATTTCCTGAGCAATTTTGTGCGGGGGCAGAGCTGACAGGGCTGTTTTGGTGCAGTTTGCATCTCTGCATGGCAGCAGCTCTTCAGACAAAAACCTCACGTTCCTTTTGGGGTTTCTGCCCAGACCTGAGCGCTTGCCGTGGCACCAAATGGATTTTGTGCATGGGGTTTTAAGCAAATATAATTAAACTGTCATTTCCTGACACCTCACAGGTGAGGCTTGACCACAATGGATTTCTTGTAAACACATTCAGGAGCCAGAAGTTGACACCACCAGGGACTCCTGATTCAGTAATTTGGCCAACATTACATTTAAAGCTGTGGGGTAATTCAGTAGTGCCCTGAGGTTTGTTTACTAAAGAGAGAGACAGAATTAAAAAATGCCACACCTCATGAGAGGAATTGAAACAAATATATCAAAGTGCATCTCTCTCCACATAAAGTTCCTCTTCTCCACCTGTGGTTAATAAATTCTAGTTTTTATTCTGATTATTTTTTAAACGTGCAGCTCCAGAAGTATTATTCCAGCACATGAGAATAGAAAGTGCCTCTCAGTACAGCCAATCCAGTTTGCCATACGATTTTTCTGTTGTTTAACCTCTCATACATGGAAACAGAGCTCCAGAGAAATTTGTTGCTTTAGGAAAAATAAGAATTTTTTAAAATAACTATTTTTAAGTTCAGAGCTGACAAGACAATTAAACCCAACAGTATTAAAAGAAAATATTGTGCACTCAAAAGGTGAGGAAGATAAGAGCAAAGATAAGGATTTTTATCTTTGAGTAATCCAGAGAGGGAGCAGAGAAGGGGCAGATTTTGCTTGTAATGAGGTCTAGCAATGGCTCTTCACTCCAGCACCCAGCTCCCTTCTTTTTACACCAAAAATGGGACTTCCTGCTCCAATCCAGTAACTTGTAGGCAGGAGAGAGCCTTGCCATGGGCAAGGGCAGAGCAGGAGCGAGGAGCCTGCTCCAGAACACCCCTGTCCTTCAATCTAGCCATGACTAAAGCTGTCATCACCATTGCTTCAATCAAACAGATTTCTGTCCTGAGATAACTTCTTGCAGATATGAAGGTCTTAATGAATTCTCCCATCTCCTTTCCTTGTGCTGCTGGTGAACTCTTGCTGAGTGGTGGCGTTTTCTGTGGGGCAGCAGGGCTGGGTGGAGCTGCCATTTGCTGTGTCACTGGTGACATCTCTCCTGGTTGTCCTAGGGCCAAGGTGAAGAGAGGGGTGAACGTTTCCAGCGTGAGAGCCAGCAGCCCCTACCTGTGGGACATCAGGGAGAGTGTGGATTCCACTGGGAAATATTCACCAGCTGTGGTGCTGTGCCAGAGGAAAGCTGCTGCTGACAACAGGTAGGTCGTGCCCAGCAGCCTGCTCTTCACAACTCATGGCTGTTTGTCCTCTCAAAACATTTTAATGATTTTAATTTAATGGTTTTAATCCATTTTCCTATGGTGCACGAGGAAATGCTTCTTTGTTTTGTACTGCATTGCTTAATCCACCACACAAATATTGCTCAGTCCTAGTGCTAGGACTAGGAAAGGAAATACTGCTGTCACAAATTATTTAGAAGAGCTTGTTTCATATCTTTGAATTTGATTGTCGCTAGTTTAATTTTTTTCAAATTATTTGATGCCAGACATTATAATAGGGGGTCTTTATATGGCTGTTTGTGGTGGATTTTTTTGGTTTGGTTTCTTAATTCTACTTGGGGTTTTCTTGGTGGGTTGGGTCCTTTTCCTTTGTTTGTTGGGTTTTTTCCTTGGTTTTGTTTTGGTCATTTGAGACTTGATGATGTTGATGGGGAGATTTATATGAATTTTTGATCTGCAGAAGGAAATAGGTTTTCTGTTTTCCATTCCCATTCTGCAACATTGACCTGTCTTAAAATGCCTTAATCTGGCAGGTAGATGTTCTTTTTTAACCACAACTCTTTGGTTTAATGAATATATTTTTATATAATGTGCTGCTTCTTGCTCATTGCTCATCGTTCTGGACCTGCAAGTCAAGAGCACATTTTTAAGGACCTGACTGCATTTGCTTTGTGGTTGGCATTGCTGTTAGAAAACTTCCCACATTTACACGTGTGATTCATGTGTGAAATGGTACAAAATCTAAAGGGTTTGGGGATTTATTACTTGGTTTATGATATTTAAGTAAATACCTTCTGAACCTAATAATTAGGAAGTTTCATCTCTTTGCGATCTGCATGTGTGGAAAAGAAAGAGGAAGGGAAGAGCTTCCCTTTGGAATCATGGAAGAAATCTCTTTCTCTTTATAATAACTCAGATTCTGCACAATTCCTTTGCTATTGTACACTGAATTTTCCTCATAAAGCATTTATTGTCATAGATGTGACTGCATGTCATTGGGCAAAGCAGAAATGTGTGTGTGCCAAGGGGGGAGCTTCCTATGCTGAGCACAATCTGACAGATTCCTTAAAATCCCCATCCAGAGTGACTGGAGCAAAGTATGAATATTTTCATTGACTGAAATGGGCATTGGATCAAAATCAGAGATTATTGCAGCAGTGGGTTTTCCATCACACTTTATCTCGTTGGGACCATAGAGTGCATTTGCCTGATTTCTCTTCCTCAGCAGGAAAATACAAAGCAGCCTCATGGGGGAATTGAATCTTGGCAACTTAACTTCCCTCCACTATTCATCATCCAGTGGCAATCCTTTAAAATGACCCCTGGTACACAAAAAATAAATGATTATGTCACCTTTCATGCAGTGGTTGTGCATTCTGTGTGCTTGCACATGCTGAGTACAAACATTGCTGGATGTTTATTAAAAGAAACCTGAGCTCATACACAGATTTTACTGGATAGAAAATCCAGGGAGGACAAGGTATGTGTGTACCTGTCCTGTAACTCCTGGTTTGATTTGTTCCATCGAGTTCCCAGCTGAAATTTTCTGGTTTTCTCACTTTTGAGAACTTCTTCCTCTCTCTTTATAAACAAGTGCTAAATATTTGCAATGCATTACCAGTGTATTGTTTTCCTTGTTAAATTTAGTCAGATCTGTTCAGCTGTGTGTTTTCAGAAGCAAGATCAAGCATTACATGGGGAAAGAGTGGAGTGTGCTCTGCAGTTTTTGGGAAATCATTTTATCTGTATCTTGACGTGTTTGATGTCACCAAATAGGCACAATGGGCAACAGTTAAATATTGATGTCCCTTACCAAATTTTTTGCCTCCATAGTTCATTTAGAAATGGCACAAACTCTGTTTGCATGTTCTTTAATTTCTCCTGAAAAGCCGAGGTCTGATCACACGGGTGCAAAGGTGGCAGTGTTAATTAACTGCACATTCAGTACCTTTGTGTGCCTGATGGTTTTACATGGATCAGAAAATAGTGCTAATAAAGCTAACTCAGTGTGACAAGTGTAATTTCACGGCTTAAGGAGGCACTTGTGCAAGTGACAAACCAGAGCAGAATGCCAGAGCGTCTCCTTCTCGGGGTTGGAAATATATCCGTCATTTGTTTGGAGAGGTTCTGGCACCAGCAGCTTATCCTAACAGGATTAACATATAAATATTATCACAGCCAGCAGGGTGTTTTCAGATGAATATTAACAGCAAATATTATGATTCTGTCTGAGAATAACTAATTAAGCCCATCTGTCAAATGTGATTTGAAGTTCTCGTGCCTGGCTTGTTACGGGGCTTGCGACAGTGTTCCAGATTAATGGGGAAGCAATTAGAAAGTTCTCCCCAGCTCTTCTGGTCTCATTCTCTGGCAGTAATAATTTCCTAACACTCTAAATCCTGACCCAGGAGATCATCAGATGGGTTTATTGCTTGCAGCATCTGTACAGCACTGCTGTTGTTCCCCGTGGAGCATCGATCTTCCAGCCCTGTGCTGCCCAGCAGGTGACCAAAAAAAGAACACGGTGTGGGAATGGAACAGAGGTCACAAATGGGACTGGGGAAACCCTTCAAACCCTGCCTGAGCCAGGGAGATGCATCCCAATCTGTGCCATCCTTCACTTCTGTCCTTTGGAAGCTGGCTGGTTTTATTTTTGTAACTCCTCGTGTGGGGAGGTGAATGGAGAACAGGGAGGTGAAATTAAGGAGTGCTGCAGTTCCTGAGTATTTTCTTGGGTTGGTGCTGTGTCTCACTACACCTGAGAGGGGCATCTCTGCTGTGCCAGGGATGCCTGAGAGGAGGAGCAGCCTGTGGCTGTGTATTTGGGGATTAACCCTTTGCGTGGGGATAATAAGACACTCAGCCACACGGTCTCTCTCAAGATGGGAAAGAGACAACTTTATTGTAACACACCTTGCTGAAATACACTCAGGACACTAACTCGAGAGCAAAACACAGCCCGTTGGTCCAGAGAAAGTAACACCACTTTCCCAGGCTTTTCTCACGTATCCAGCAGGTGTTAATCTTTGTTTTCAGTTCTTCTCTTGTGTTTACATTAGAGAAAAGCAGCTGGCTTTGGGATAGAACCCTAACTGAGCCTGAGAAAGTTGGGCTGGAAAAATCCTCAGAAGAGGTTTTCCTGGGCCTGACAGCCACAACAGCCAGAATTAAAAATCTGGATTCCTGGCTGTTCTCCCCCTGTGAGTGCTGCTGGGCTGGCAGTGGATGGGCATGGAGAATCCTTGGGGTGGCTGCAGATGAAGATTTATTGGGTTTATTGGGTTTTCCTCATCTGCAGAACACGACTGACAGCACCTCCCTCCATCCACAGCTGCTGTGGACACATCAGGCAAGATGTTCTGATGTGATACTAATGGGTGTCGTGATCCTCTCACAACATTCTGGTCAGGTTTATATTTTTGGGTAGAAAGGTTTGTTATTCCCGTTCCATTACAGTTCTCTGTGCCTGTGGCAGGAATGAAGCCACTGATCCAATCAAATACAAAATAATTATAGACAAAGCTTGGCCTTCTCTGAGTAGAGCCTTAATGACCATTTCCTGCCTTATCACCAACAGTATTTCAATTATATAGTGGATAAGCTTTGCTCAGCAATTTCCTTTCCCTTTTACTGGAAATGTAGCAAGGACAGAATTTGTTCTGATGCTTTTCCTCCTCAGTTCTGTAGCCCTGAAGGAGTTGCTGGTTTGTGCTGCCTGAAACCAGAGGCTGCTGTCAGAGAAACAGATTTTCAGTTTGAACTGAAGTGATTAAATCAGTTTGTGAGAACGTGGACACAGTGAGAGACAGTAACAGGATTTTCTGGGCTGTATTCTCATTTATTGCTGCAGGTCTCATTTCTTCGTGGGACTGTATTTCAGTGCTTAATTTTCTTAACACTTTTACAAGTGAAGAAATTAACTTGCTATTAAATAATGACAGGGAACAGGAAAATTTGCCTTTGATTTTCCTGCAGAATATTTTCTTTCTCTTGCATTTATGCCATTGTCCTTAGTGCCCTGTTTCTCTCATTTTCACGTGCAGTTATTAAACATTTCCACGTTGTAAATGCACTGAGCTATTGCCTCAGTCTCTTACTTGTTGCACATGCCAGTACATTTGATAGACTCCCAAGAGTGCTGTAATCCTAAAGCACTTCTGAAGCCAACAAGAGCAACAAATTTAACATAAATAACAGCCTAATGGCCACAATAATTACACTCTGTCTCTTGCTGGTGTTCATCAAAATGCTTCATAAAAGTAGTTTAATGTTTTAGATCACCATTAATTTTTTTCCTTGCTCCCATGTGCTCACATGACTTTGTCACCTAGAAATGACTTACTGCTTGGAAAGAGAAATTTCTACTCTGAAATGAGAGAAAAGAACGTGTGGTGTAGTAAAAAAATCCCCTTGTATTTTGTCACATCACATCCTGTGGGAATCACGTGAACTTCACTTTGTCACAGTGAAATAAAAGCAAGAAAAGGATTGCAGAAATCAGACTTTCAGAATGGAATATACTCCAGAGTGATGTTTTCAGAGCTGGGCTAGGCTGAATATTTGGGGAATTTTGGTGGCAACCTAATGAATTATTTGTTGATGTGAATTCCAAGCAAAAAAAGATTTCTCCTATTCATTTTTTGATCCTGGTTTTATTATTGAGGGAAACAGGAAGGAAGGGAGAAAGGCAGCACTTTTATGTGGTTCCAAAATTGCTTTCTGAGAATAATTATTCAGCCCTAAATTGGTGTGTTCACTCAGCATTGTTGGTGCTGGTGTAACCCATTGAGATATCCATTGTGGGGCAGGCAGAATATGTTCATTTAATTCTGACACAGCACAGTTCAACCCCATTTCTGCTTCTGACACGTGTGGGTAATGATCAGCTGTAAGCATATTTACCCTGAGTATTTTAGAATTTCATGCTGTGTACACTTTGGGTTCTTCTGTTCCCTTCCTGTGTTATTAGAAACCTCCAGGCTTCCAAGAGTTTGTCTGTTGTGGTAATGTGGAAGTCCTGAGCATCTCAGAAGTCATGTTTGCATCCCTCTGTTTGAAGGCAATTAGTCACAAACCTCTATTTCTCATTTTAAAATGTGCCCTCAGAGAGAGAACCCCTTGAGATGTTGAGGCAAAATAAATTTGTCTGAACCGAGCCTCAGTGCATTATTATTTTACACTCTGACCCACTTTTCCCATTTTTTTTTAAAGAAAACTATTTTATTTAGCAAGAAATGCAGGATCTTTCTTGAAATTGCTCTACTCAGTGCTGCTACACTAGAAAAATGTTTATGGTTATCATCTTGAATCAAATCAAAAGGAGAGAGATGAAACATCAAGCAATTATTAGATACATTGTTAGCCAACTTTGTCACCTGTTGGTTTGAGACTGATTTAAAAACAAAAATTGCAGAAAGCACTGCAAAGGCTTGGGGATGGACTTTGGCATCTTGGAGGGGAACTCCTCTAACAAAACTTTAGGGGCTTAATCTTTCCTTGAGAGTTCTTGGCATGAAGAATTGGGGATGAAATAATTTGGGGGGAACAATCTGAGGTGGAGTAATTTGCTGCCAGAGGTCAGTTACAGAAAAGGCAGGGAATTCATGGCTGTGCTGGGAATTCTGTCCTCTCTTCCTGGGTGATGTTCTGGGGTATTTCTGTCACCTCCTTGCAGAGCAGAGACCCTTATTTCTGTCTGAAGTAGCTAAAGGATATTTCCAATACTCTGCATAACCTCATTCATATTTAGTGTCTGTATTTTTACCCTGGTGTTACCCAGTGTAATAAATATAATTTTAAACTCGAGAAAGAATTATTTCCCTTAAGAACCTTCAGGATTCATCATCATTATGCTTGCTCTGTGTTTGTGGTACTTAGCACTGTAGTTCTTAAACCTTTGGTAGCACAGAGGTTCAAAATAACAATTCCAGTGGGACAAAACCAGTTTGCTTTCTATTGCAAGAGACACCAAGTGAGTAATCTCCTGTCTGTTAAAAATCTAATCTTAAATGCAAAAGTGTGTCTTATGAAAATATCTCTAATGGTGCTGTCGATTTTTTTTTTCCTTGGAGGAAATCCTGTAGGAAGTAATACTAATTCCTGAGAGAGTTGGAAAGTTGAGTGGATGACTTAAAATATGAGCTGAGGCTAGAAATGGCTGTTGTTCTTGAGACATGGGAAGGGAATTCCCATTTTTTGGATGATAAAATCAATCAGTCACATCCAAATCAACACACAACAAAGTGTGGGCCAGGAGGTTAAGGGAATTATGTAACACACTCTGGCATCCTTCTAAATCACAAACCCAATCCTAAATAAATTCCAACTGCTAGTACAAGGCTGAGTTCCCTGGACATTTGCATTATTTTGTGGCTCCAACTCTCACTGTGCAGATCCATCAGTGGCTCAGTTCCCTGAATTGCTGCTGGGTCTTAGATCTCTTTTTGAAGTTTCTGGTGGCTTCTGTGCCAGTAGAAGAGTTTGGGTGTTCAGGATGCCTTGTGTTTGTGGGTGTCCCTGTCTGGCAGACGTGTCTGTGTGAGAGCTGGGAACAGGACAGGAGTCTGAGCCGTGGGATTCCATGCAGAGCTGTCTGTGTGTTCCCTGGATATTCTGGGTTCCACAGGAGCGTGTGATGTGATTCATTCCTCCCCCAGTGGGAATCTGCAGTGCTGCACCTCTACCAACACTCCCCAGCTCTGCAAAGTGCAGCCCAAGGCACAGTCTGGAGTGTGATGGTGTGGTGTTATCCAGAGCTGTGTCACATGCAGCACACTTTGCATTTTCATCTCTGTTAGAGGCTGGATCTCAGTTTGGAATCCATGCTCACTGTGTAAATTGTGCATTGTGTTCAGCGTGACCCCAGCTCTGAGCAGAGGAAGGCACAGAACAAACCTTACATAAGAACTTGGACAAAAGTATTTTAGGGTGTGTAGGAGTGGGGATTCAGCTGCACCATCTATGGCAAACAAGTGAGCCCAGGGAGGGACGAGTGGCTTGTGGCATGATTCCCTGGAAAAGTGCAGGAGTTCCTGCAGCTTGTGTTCCCTTTTGACGCTCAGGAACCCTTGGAGTTCTCCGTGTCAGGAGTGTAAATGTGGGTTTGTGTTGGGTGTAACTGGAAATTGGAGTGTTTGCCAGCTCTGCTGCTCTGCCTGTGATGGGGGGCTGGCCTAGGTTGGGTGTTGGGTTAGACACAGGAACAAATTCTTCACTGAAACAGTGGCTGGGCAATGGAATCTGCACAGGGAGGTGGTGGAGTCACCATCCCTGCAGGGTTTAGCAAAGCCTGGATGTGGCACTCAGGTTTAGTTGACAGGCTGGTGTGAGGTCATGGGTTGGACTGGATGATCTCAGAGGTCTTTTCTGACCTGGTTAATTCTGTGATTCTCTTGTTCTGTGATGGGAATCCCCAGCCCATGGCCCCTGGCACGGGGTGCATGCCCTGCTGCCTCCATTTCCAGGAGGATCCAAAGCAGATCCTGGCTGTGCCTGGGATTCCCTGCCAGGGTGGGAGTGAGGGATCACCTGCACTTCTGCAAATGTGCTCATGTTATTCTTCCTTCCAGGGCTTCCCTGGAGCTGATATTCAAATGTGCAATTAGCTGAATGGATGGCTACTATCCATCCTATCAGTGATTCTTGAGATAAATCTTCCCTGGCAGGTTTCAGGAATGCCTGCCTGCCTTTTTCTCAGCTTTAGCTGAAATACTTGAAAATACCTTCAATACTGACAAGATCCTCTCTTTTCTAGAAGTCTTACCTGTGACCCAGAGCCACACACTCCTTCAGCAAGTTCTTGCTCACAGGATGAGCAGAATCCTTGAGGTTCGGACTGGAACAGAGCCCTTCACTGTGAGCTCGTGAAGTGCTGAGTGGAACTTCTTCATTTTCAGTTTATTAGACTCTTCCATTTAATCTCATACTAGAGGGAAAATAATTAGCTTGAGTAATTTTCAATCCAATTAATCTATTCCTGAGTGGCAAATATTGTACCTGGAAACAGATCGATTATGAAGTGTTTCCTCTGAGATGCATTTTCCTGTTAATTGTTGAAGCAATTAATTTTCTTACAGACACATGCAGGTCTTTGAAAAGAGCAGGCCTGGAAGAGAACAAAAGATGCCTCTAAAACATGAGCCCAGAATGGATAAATACAATGTCCATAGAGTGCATTATGTGTGTTGTCCATACATGATGCACTTGGCAGCATCCATAGCAGAGGAGATTTCAGAAGCTGCAGAAATCAGGACGTGCTCAGAGAATCTTTGCTGCATATTCATGAGGAGCAGTGTCACATGAACACATGGTGCTTGTTCCACAGGACCAGAGCAGTCTGACAAGTCTGGATGTGACACGTGCTTCACAAGAGCCTCTCCCTCCTGTCCTGAGATGCAGTTTGGGAAAATTGGGGTGGGTTCCTGCAGGGAAAACAAAGTTCTGTTTCGTATTTTGGATGCAAAATCCAAAATTTATCCAAATTGTGTCCCTTGCCAGTCTTGGAGTCCTTTCTTGGAAGCATAAGAAACTTCACCATGTTCTTCTATTTTGGAGTGTTGATTTGCAATTCTAAACATATTTTAATATAAACAGACAATGCTGTTCTCCTAAATTCTACTGCACATGGCAAAATGGCTACAATTTAACTTGGTTTTCCCAAAAGCCACATACACCTCTGACATGGAAATTTATATCTTCATTTTATAGCTTCATTTCTGTGCCAGGTTGTCAACTACTGAACGGAGGATAGTGCAACAAATAATTTTGAATTGTCTTAATTATTTTTGTAGCTTTCAAATCCACGTGTTATATTCCCATGATCTCACCAATAACTCTGTTTTATGTTAGAAATGCATTTACACATTCAGTGCATACCTGTTGTCTATACTGCAATTCTTTTTAGGTTCTGAGAGATTGAATCAGGTTTGATTTTATGCACATCCAATACCAAGAACGCTGAGGAACAGAGGGGGGTTGTGGGTTTATTCTACATTTGTTTTCTATATTTGAGTAAGATAAACCTCTGACTTAGTCCTTAAGAGTCTCAAAGAGAATTACAGTGTCTTGATGAAAAATTACTATTTGTTCAAAAATCAAGACTTTGTTCTCATAAAGGACATGAAAATAAATCTTGTTTGCAGAGGCTCTGAGCAGCAGAGGATCAGGAATTCAGCTGTCTCCAGAGTTTGGGGATAAATGACAGTTTTAGAAATGCAGCCTTACGATGAAATCTCTGAGATGCTGGGAATCAGCAGTTGTTTTCTAAAAGCTGTATTTTCACTCTTTACTTTATGTTTGTGGTTTTGGCACTCTCATCATTCTTACGTAATTCTCGAGGAAAATATCTCTTGTTCAGTGGTTTAAGGGATTAATCTTGTTTATGAAAAGAAATGCTGCTTCTGCTTCTTGGATAAACCACAAATAAAGATTTTACTCTTCAGTTGTAATCAGGACTTGGAAACACACCCAAAAGTCCTAATGAAATGCTAATGATCATCCAGGTGCTTCCTTTAGAAACAGGGAAACTGCAGAGTTTAATTGGGTGGAAATGCACAATTTCCAGGCAGGTGAGAAGAACTCTCAGGTAGAATTGCTCAGGCACAGCCCTGTGTCCACAGACCTGCTGGCCAGATGGGGTGGAGATGATGCTCTCATCCTCCTTTCACTTCAGAGAATGAATATTTAATTTTCCATTAGAAAAAAAGATGCCAGAAATGGAACATTTTATCGAGAAAAAGGAAGAGTTGTGCTGGGGCAGAGCAGAGAAAGCAAATATTTCAATGTAGTCTACAGGGAAAAGCAGCATGTGTATTTATAGAGGTCCTAACAGTGCAAACACAGGAAGGAGTGAATTCCAGCACTTCATTTGTACCCCTAACCTCGTTTTAATGCTGTGATGTAGGGTAAGCAGGGCTCTTCTGAACTGGCACATCCCCAGGAAGAAGCAATATGAGCATTGCTGTGTAAACATCTGGCTGTGGGGCAGCATTCCTAAATACCATTTTTCATGGCAAGCTGGAAGGCCCTCAGGTGCTGTGGTTTTCAGAGCAGAAATCTGTATTTAGATCCATCAGGGGAAAAAAAAAAGGAGCATTCTTGGCCTGTGCCTGTGCAGAAGTCTCCTGTTCTAAAATTAGAAAGTCAATTTGTCTGTTAAGGCAGGGGAAGAAGCAGCAGCTCTCCATGCCCTCTGAAATTAGCACTGAAACAATCTGCACTGAACTCATCTGCAGCCCTGCACCTCCAGGCCAGTGGCTGCACCCAAGACACAAAATATTTCTGCAGGCTGTCACAGCTATTTGACAAGGAAAAGGGGAGGGGGAGCAGGGAGTTGCTTCAGTCTGATCTCTAAATGAAATAAGCAGCTGAACTTTTAAAATCCTGCAGAAGATTAAAGGACACTTCAAACAGTCTGGTGTGTCCATTTATTCTGCTGAATATCTCCTGCTTAATTGTCACAGAACTAAGACATTAAAGTTGACAGAGTCGTGTGCTCTGTTGAAAGGGGCTGTTGCTTTAGAGAAAGGTGTTACTGGAAAAGAGAAATGCAGAGAGAGGTCTTTCATGTGGTGCAGACCTAGGGAAAAAAGGCAATAAGGCAGCAATTTGAATACATTTGATTTCTGTGGGTAGTACTGGAGAGGATTGAACATTATTGTGTTTTTGCAAGAATCTGATCTCTTGTGCTCCAGGGCAGTGAGAATCCCAGCAAAGGCTGCTCTGGCAGGGGTTCAGCAGATGGGAAGGCACCGTGACCATAAACAGCTTCAATCCCCACAATCTCCTGCAAAACCTGAGCCTGGAGAGGCTCAAGGATCTGGAAAACTCCAGAAACTTTCAAGGAAAGGACGTGATGTGGTGCAGAGAAGTGCACACAGCTTTTGCTGCTTTACCCCCCCAAAGGCCTGGCTGGAAATAGGAAAGAAATTTGTGCAGCAGCATTATCAGGCCTTGAGAATGATTTCCATGGCTAATAATTCATTTGTGTAATGAATGAATGATTTCCATGACTAATACATACATTTATGTAATTAAATTACATAAATGCATGGGATATTAGGCGATTGCAATTTCAATATATTGCAGATTAAATTCACCTGATATTTGTGCCACATCTCACAGAATGTGCAGGAAGATGTCAACTCAATTTCTCAGGTTTTTTTCTCCTACAATACGAGATTTTTTTCCTGTAGCTACATTAGCTCCTAATTTACATATTGTTTCTGTACTCTGGATATTGCTTTCTTTTTTGTTTATACGTCAACAATATTCATGCTTTCTATTTTTAACATTCTAATATTCCTCCTATTTCAGAGAGGTGTCAACAGGCAAGTGGGTATATTCAAGTGCTGTAGTGTGGTGTGCAGGTCTCTCTAATAATAGGTGTAGGATGTTTTATTTCAAAGGGAAGAACTTATGCTTATTTCTGTCATAAATACAGCCAGCAGTACTACCCATGTGCTAACTCCAGAATACATCTGTCATTTTTAATGAAGGAAATAAAACAAGTAACTACAGCTAGGTCAATTTTTCATTAATTTCATTGGGTTGTTTTCTTTGGAGGAAAAAGGGGATTTTAGCCAGGTTTTGTGAGCAGATGAGTCTCATGCTGCCTGTGCATGTGTGCCTTAGATTTGACAGCAGCAAAGCTGACTCAGAGATGGTTATTTCTTGTCTGTGTCATGAAAATACACAGAGTAGAGGAAAAACATAATAGAGACTCTCCAGGCAGCTGAATTCTTATCAATAGGCAATTATGGAAAAATCTTAAATAAGAGCTTGTAGTTTCTTGGACACAAGAGCCAATCAAGCATGAGACAGAGCTCTGTAGGAAAGTGGCTTTTCCTTGCTCCATCCTCATGGAGCCTCTTCTTTCCCATGCTTAGGTAATTGCCAGAAAATCCTGGCTCTGTAGTGCAGACCTGGCTTTGGTGCTCAGTGATCGACACGTGGAGCTGGGGAAAAGCTGAGATCCTGCTCTGGAAGGCAGGTGTGAGAGTTCCTGGGATGCAGGGAGGGCATTCCCAGTGCTCTTCCCCTGCTCAGTGCCAGTGCAGGTGAGTCTGGTCCCCCCTGCAGGGGAACACCGGGGCTGTGCTTTGTGCTGCCAGTGCCAGGTTCCATTTACCTGTGCTAACCACACCTGCAGCTGCATCCTGAGCTGGGTCACATCTGTCCCTCCTGACACCTGCTCTGTGCAGCTGTCCCTGTGTGTGCTCTCTCCTCTTTCCCAGGAGCTGGTTTATCCCTGCGTGGCTCCTGTAGCACTCTCAGCTCTGGGAGCTGCCAGAACTCTCTCCAGTTTGATGGAAATGCCATGGCCCAGCCCAGGCCCTTCCTTCTGCACACCCTGGGCTGGCTGGGAATGGAACAAGTCCCTGCAGAGAGCCCTGGGTGCAGAGGAGCTGTGCAGGGTTAGGACAAGCCCACAATTACACACAATTAATTACACAATTACAGGTGGTGATTGCCAGTTTCTCTGTGGGTGAGGAGCATCCTTGTGTACCCGTCCAGCAGGGAATCTTTGCTCTTCCCTCCATCCCCCAGGAGTGTGGACAGTGCAGCTGGCTCAGCCCTGGGCTGGTGAAACGCTGGCTGGGTCTGGCAGCTGGGCTGGGCTCTGCCTTCCAGACACAGCAAGGGCTTGGGGAGGCTGCAGGAGCCCCAAGAGGGGAATTTTGTGTGAACCCTGCAGTTCCAGCTGACCTGGGATGAACCAGCAGCGCTCACCTTGAACAGCACACAAACATCAGCCCAGCAGGGAGGCACACCTTGCTCCCTCTGCTTGATCCCAAATCTAAAATACAAGCCCTCTCCAGAGAGAAGTGGCTTAGCAGGGAAAATGGAAGTCAGAATCTTCAAGGTTAAAAAGTTCTGTCTAACCTTTCGTGTTATTGCTCAGAATTGTTTTTTGAAGTTAATAAACCACGTGCATTCACCTCATATGGCTATTTCCCTCCCCAAACAAATTGCTTTTATTGTCAAAACTACAGATTTGGGCATTGTGATCGATACCATCGTTTTATGAGCTGTCAGGAAAGGGACTTGAAGATGCAGCTTTGCTTGATTGTGTAGGAATAAAGATTGATCAGCCCTGTTGCTGCTCCTGTATAGATCCTGGGCTGATTCACAGACAGTGTACAAAGCACAGCACTATCCCCTCATCCCTCTTCACAATCACATAGTCAATAGCTTTTCCTCTGTGCTTCTCTGCAAGCTCTTGAAAGTACAACCCCAGTTAATATCTTCAGAAGGGCACAGAGGAGGAGCATGTTTTGGTCTTGGGGGGGTTTCTCCCTCCTAGGAAAATGTTGTTTTAATTCCAGACTTTCCTTGGTTCATTTTGCAAAAGGTACTGAGCCACGACTGCTGGCTTTCACTCTTCCATGTTTTCTGATATTGGTTTTTAAGTGGAGGCAAGGAAGAAGGGAGTGCAAGATGAGGACAAGGGGCTGCTGGCCTGAGTCTGGGGGACACTGAGGGACTGCAGTGTCACACACTGCTCCAGAGGGAAGTGCACTCTTTGGGGTCAGAGTTTGCTGAATATCATTATTTCCAGTGGAAAGAGAGAGGGTATTGGCTGAGGTATTGTCGTTGTCTGTATTCACTTCCCATAATAAGTGTTGTTGTATTTATAGCACTGGTGACTTCACAGGCTCGTGCATGGTGCAGGTTGTGCAGTGCCCACAACCTGGGCCTTCCTTGGACCCCAGGTGCCTCAGGAATCACATTCTTAGCTGCAGGTTTGCTCAGGAATCACATTCTCAGCTGCAGGTTTGCTCAGGAATAGCTGCAGGTTTGTTCAGGAATAATCACATTCTCAGCTGCAGGTTTGCTCAGGAATAGTTGCAGGTTTGTTCAGGAATAATCACATTCTCAGCTGCAGGTTTGTTCACAATGATCACACTCCTCAGCTGCAGGTTTGTAAGCAGCTCTGAGGCTTTTCCTATTTCCTGTGTGCCCTGAGCTGAGTGAAGGAGCACCTTCCTTCCCTCCCTTCCCTTCCTTCCCTTCCTGCCTCTGCTGTGTCTGGCAGGGAGCTGCTGTGGACATTGAAGTGCCAGAGCACAGCGCTCCAGATGTTGTGTTGGCATTGAAGTGCCAGAGCACAGCGCTCCAGATGTTGTGTTGGGTGCCCAGATGCTCCTGGACCACCCCAGGTGAGTGCCAGGGCAGGGAACAGCTGCAGGAGGAGCAGAGGGCACAGGAGCCCTGGGAATCCATGGCTCCAGCAGCAGCTTTGGGGTGAGGGGTGCCATGAACCCATTCCTGGTTTGGGTTTTCACATAAAGGGTGGGGGTAGAATCGTGCCTGGGTCCTCACACTGAGGGCTGATACTGAGCATTACATGCTTGATGTGAAAATTTGGGATAGAAGGTTTATAAAAACAAATCTAGAGATAGTGGACATGATTCTGTGGCAAGTCCTGCACTTAGTTAATGCTGGGTTCCACTGGATCTTCTCCTGAGATGTGTGGCTTTGCTTTTAGAGTCTGTCAGGAGGGCTGGGATGCAGCTCTCCCTGCTGAAGGTTCATTGCCCTGTGATCCCACTGAAATGGAGTGGAAAGCCCATGAAAATTTCACTGCATTTGCACTCAAGTGACATATGTCCATGGTGTTAATTTAAAAAAAAAAAAAGTGATGGTCCTGTAGTCTCCATGGAGACTGAGCATGCTGGAAGAGGTGGGAGTATAAAATATTTTCAATTTTAGGTTGAAAGGCAGAGATCAAAAGTTGTTCTGGTTAAAATGCTGGTGGGTGTCAACATGCCCGGTTGAATTATAAGGAGTTTTGCACAAATGTTTTGCAAAATGTTTTGAAAATGAGATTTTAAAGCAGGTCTCCTGTAGTATTTTTACTGGGTTTCTGGAATAGATGTGGCTGTGTATTGTCTGTGCCTTTGTCAAATTGCTACCAGAGTGCACGAGCCAGGAAGTAAAATACCCATCCTGGCAACAAGGAATCCTTGTTTTACAATTCAGCATTCAAATTCTTCTGGAGGATCATAAAAAGTAAATGAAAGAGGACCCAGCAGAAATGGAGACATTCCATGTGATTAAGATGTCTGGCTGTCAAAGAAGCCAATATAGAAAAAAAAAAAGAGCTTTCCCAAGGAAAGAGCAAGAAAACTGCATAAAATACTCAGCAAAATGAACCAATCAGCCGGTGTTTGTTGGTAGGTGATAAATTTGGTTCAGTGTTTGTTCAGTGTTTGCTGGTAGCAGATAAATTTGGTTCAGTGTTTGCTGGTAGCTGGTAAATTTGGTTCAGTGTTTGCTGGTAGCTGGTAAATTTTGTTCAAGTG
>VWZS01003240.1:6338-44306 GCA_013397075.1 Rhabdornis inornatus | reverse complement strand
TCAGTGCTTGCTGGTAGCTGGTAAATTTGGTTCAGTGCTTGCTGGTAGCTGGTAAATTTGGTTCAGTGCTTGCTGGTAGCTGGTAAATTTGGTTCAGTGCTTGCTGGTAGCTGGTAAATTTGGTTCAGTGTTTGTTCAGTGCTTGCTGGTAGCTGGTAAATTTGGTTCAGTGCTTGTTGATGGGTGGCTGGTAAATTTGGTTCAGTGCTTGTTCAGTGTTTGCTGATTGGTGGCTGGTAAATTTGGTTCAGTGCTGTTCTCCAGTCACTTGGAGAACAGGAAAGCATTGCTGAGAAAGTGTTGCTGGGGGAAAATCACCTTACTGGTTAACTGCAAAAGGGACAGCAGGAAAGGATGCATTCTGCAACTTTCTGTTCCTGGGTGACCAGAGCAGTAGCATTGCTGACACCCAGACCCCAGGGTTTGTGAGCTGTGATTGAAACATCACTGATTGGATGGTTTGCACCTTAAATAATCGTGTTCAGGGTGGGACTGACAGGTGAAGGGACAATTTACCTCTGCAAGGTGATTGCTGTGGGGAAGGCACTTTAGAAAAAGCAGAACTGGCAATTCTGGCTGTTTGCACAGAGTGCAAATCTGGCTGTTCTTGGTACTTTTGCTGAGGGAAGTTTATTGAGTCCTCAGTGGCTGATAGTGAATGATGCTGGTTTATTTCAATTTTTTACATGCATGGATCTGTTGCTAAAAGCCAAGGATGTCAATAGATTTAGCAGAATAAGGAGGGGAAAAAGGGCAGCAGGATTGAGAGGGGAAGGTGGCTGAGGGTTTGTGCAGGGCAGCTGGAGACAAAGGCTGAACCTCCCTTGGCTTGAGCTTTTTGGGGCTCAATGTGAGTTTGGGGATTATGAGCTTGAATCTTATTATTTTGGGATGGAGTTTTGCCAGTGATGTTACCATAACAAGATTTCTTTATTAAAGTACCCTCTGAGTATTATTAAAAGAAAAAGGGCCTGCTCTCTTTGTCTCTTTAGACCAGAGCTGAACAAATAATTTGGGGAAGACACAAAGGGAAAAGCCACACATGAAATACAGAAATATATTCAGTGCTGTACCACTCACTCTCTGCCTTGGAACTGGTTTCCTCTGTCAGTGAACAACTGAACAGCTGGAAAAGGTCTGAAACAAGGTCTGAAACAAAGGGTAAACATTTCCTAACAAAAATGTTTGCTGCTTGTCACCTGGAGATGTGTGTGAGTGAAAGCAATCTCAGTTCAGGCAAATGGATGAGAGCTTGGCTTGCAGCATAAGGAAAGATGAGTTTTAATAATTATGGCTGTTGAGTTCTGGTTTTGGAAATGTGGTGATGTTGAAATGAGAGGGCATTTGATGCTAGAGGTGCTGGCACCACCAAAACCACAAATGGTTTTCAAGCAGTGCCCTGCTTTGCCCTGCCTGGTACCTCTGTTCCCTGGAGTCAAACCAACAAGTGATTCCCTGAGTTTCTTCATTTGCAGGAATAACTTAGTAACAAGAATTTTATCTGTCATGGATCCCATTCTGAATTTTTTTCACCCTGTAATAGACTGACATCAAATTATGGCTTAAATTTAGGCACCAGGTTTTGCAAGCAGCACTTTGGACGTTAATTCTTAATTTCTTGGAGGCTGGAGAATTACACCTGTTTTTAAATAGCTTTGATTTGTTAGTATATTTATATTGAATCTGTTTATTCTTCCCAAACCTCCCTCTAATAGAAATTAGACATGCAATTAATTTAATAATAGCACCTGGGTCAAAGGAATTATTTCATGCCACCTCTCAGTTAATAGGAATGAAGATATTTTATTCTGAAGACTATTGTGTATGCAGAGATTTTCCATTTCAAAAAGAATAATTAGCAGTATTGTTAAGTTAACTGGGTTTATCTTTGGTCAGCTTTACATTCCAGAATGACTGAAGAAACAAAGCAGTTGGAATGTTTTCTTTGCTGTTCAGTTCTGGCATGGCACACGTGGTGTCCTTGGCTCAGTGCTTGTGCAGTCACTTGGATTTTTGTGCTTAGCCTAACTTGGAAATGGAAAATGCTTCTGGTGTGCACCTGGAGAAATGTGTGTGCCCAGCTCCTGGGGTGGCTTTCCTCACACAGCCAATTTTTACTGACTTAATTTCAGTGTTTAGTGTTGATGCATGTGGGGCAGATTCAAATGGAATGTATTCTTCCAGCTGAAAACCTCTGCTAGTTCAATTCTTCTTTTTTTTTTTTTATTTTTTTTAAATTCTGATTTCAGAATAGGAAGATGTTGTCCCTCTCTCCCCAAAACCACTTTTGTCTGTGTAGTTCAGACACAAAGCTCTTAAAAAATACTTCACTCTGTTCGCTCGTAACATTTATCTGTTTGCCAAGGCTCTGAGTGGGTGTTTAATTTTATTGAAAGGACAGTGTGAATAACCTCTGGGGCTTAATTTAGAATTTATACAATTTCCCACTTCCCTTAGATAAATCCTAGTGAAGGAAACATCTTTCATATGTAAAGAAAGTTGTGATTTCCACCCCATTTAGAGTCATGTTTTATTTAGACCATTCTATTTCCCCTTCTCTTGGGGCAGTATCTGAATTCCTTGTCAGGTCATTAACTATATTAGATGCATTAGATGAAAACATTCGAACATTATTTTGGTCAGAGAAACACCATTAAATGAATTAATGCTGTGTACATATTCTCAGTGGGAGCTTTGTGCTCTTTTCCTGCCTGGCCAAAATTGCAGGAGCATTTGCAAGGTCTTAGTGGAGCTGTGCTGCTGGAGTGGGCTCTTGAGAGGGCACATCCCTGTGTGTGCTGAAACTCCTCAGGGCTTCTGAGGGCAAATTCTTCACATTTTCCTCCTCACTGTCGGGGTTAGAGGGCTCAGCAGCGAGCGAGCTGCAGTCAGATGGCATTTTGCAGGAGGATGTGGAAGCAGGGTGTGCTGGGTGTGCTGCTCCCATCCCATCCCAGTCATCCCATCCCATCCCAGCCCTGTTGTGCTGGGTGTGCTGCTCCCATCCCATCCCATCCCATCCCAGTCATCCCATCCCATCCCATCCCAGTCATCCCATCCCATCCCAGCCCTGTTGTGCTGAGTGTGCTGCTCCCATCCAATCCCAATCATCCCATCCCATATTCGTGTCCCATTATCCCATCCCAATCATCCCATCCCATATTCGTGTCCCATTATCCCATCCCAGCCCTGTTGTGCTGGGTGTGCTGCTCCCATCCCATCCCAGTCATCCCATGCCATATTCCCATCCCACATTCCCATTCCATTATCCCATCCTATCCCAGTTCCCATCCCATATTCCCTGCCCATCCCATCCCTGTTGTGCTGGGTGTGCTTCTCCCGTCCCAGTCATCCCATCCCACATTCCCATCCCCTCCCTGCAGGCAGCAGCTGCTTGCCCAGGGGCTGGCAGAGCCCGTGGAGGGACCAGTCTGTGCTGAGCTGGTGGCCACGGGCCATTACCCATCCTGGGCAGCACAGTGCCCTGCAGCTGGAGGGGATGAGCACACCCATCCAGCTGCTGTGACATCTGGGGCTCTTTGGGGACAGTGCAGGTGTCACTGTGGTGGCTGTTTGGAGAACAGTAAGATTTTCTAGGAGTTGAGGTGCTGCTCTTTCAGTCCTTCTCTGTGCCCTGCACGTGGAGCAGGGAGTGGTGGTGTGTGTAAAACCTGAGCAGTAACACACAGCCAGCTCTGCCCCACCTGGGCTGCAGGAATCCACACTGGGGGCTGTGGGATGCTTTAGTGGCAGCAGGGAAAAGCTGTCAGCACACCGATGGAACAGCCACAGTGGTACTGGCAACCTGGAAAATGGCAGCAGGGACCTCTTCTTGGAAATGGGCATTCCTTCATTGCTCACTCCTGAAGGGAAGTTTGAAACTTGCTTTGACTGGTTTCTTATATTCCTATTGATTTTACAGTTTTCCTTACAATTAACAGATAAGGTGCTTTTCTGCCTCCACTCAGCATGTTATTTATCCTTCCCAGACAAGGGTTATTTCATGCTGTCTCTTTTTCAGGCAAAATCCAATAAATTTTCTGATCTCTGCTGTAAAACTGGGGTAAATGGATAGTGCAGAGGAGTCATCTGTCATGCTTCCTCCTCAGTGTCTTGCAGGAAATGAGCAGCCAGGAAGGATCCACCAAGGCTGAAAGATGGCATTTCCTTCTTTTAGCTCAGCCTCGAGGAGCCCAGCCTCAGACCATGGAGTTTATATGAAATTCTCAACTTATTTCTCTCTGCCCCTGTGGTTTTTTTTGAAGAAACTGAAAGCCTCACAAGCTCTTGAGGTTCCTATTCTTTTTTTTTTTAAATGTTTATTGGATCTTTGGCTGGAAAAACGTATCCCTTCAGCGAGCACTGGCACCATTTGTTCAGCTGCACCCCATTAATATGCACATATTTATTCTGCTCTTGATTGCTCGTGCTGCCACACCAGAGGAGGAGGATCAGCCACTGCAACCAATATCCAGCTTTTGGCAGTAGATAAAACTGTGGGAAAGCTGAAAAAAAGGAATGATTGCTCTTCACAGAGCGTCCCAGACTGGTGTGGTTAGCCAAGGAGAGGGGCCCTGGTGAGACAGCTCATACCTGAGTTTTAAAAGTGTGGGGTTTGCATAATCCTGCAATGTTCACTTCTTGGCAGCCTAGCTCTGTAAGGCTGCCCTGGAGCACACGTTCTACCCTTCCCTTGCTGCTGAGTCCCTGAAGTATTCCAGTTTAACCTGAAATCTTACTGGCATCAGAGGGTTGGAATTTCAGCAACTATATTTTCTCGATCTGTTTATTGGAAATGAATTCATTGGATGGGGCAGCCTTGGAGCATGGGAGTAATGTGGGCTCTTACAGTAAACATGAGAAAGATATTCTAGGGTGAGTAGAGGATTTTGGATGCATCAAATTTGAATTTTTCAAATTAAAAACCGAACTGAGATCTGATTTTCAGAAATGCTTGAGGACTGTCAGGGTGGTGGTGAGGGGAAGAATGTCCCCAGTCAGGTGGGGACATTATTGGTTCCATTAACAATCCTGACCAAGTGGGATTGAAATCTTTCTCCCTTTTTCCACACTTGCTTCAGTTTCTCCTTTCCCTGCTGCTCATCAGTGGTGACACAGAGCAAAGAGAAGAAAGTTGTCACTGCTTCTCACCTGGTTCCAGAGTGACCAACAGCAGATAAACCTGTCAAGCCTTGGGCCAGACTTTTGTGGCTGACTTTCTCTGAGGAATTAATACTCTGGGATCAGAGTAACAAAGAGGATCAGTGCACTTCAAAGTCCTGAAGTGACAGAGGTGGCAGCTTGGCAGTCACCCACAGCTGGGCTGGGATTAGGGACACAGCAGCTTTAAATGTGCCAGCCTAGAAGGGCAGAAAAGAAACCCTGCCCAAATTACTTAAAACTGGAGCAAAAAGAGAGTTTGAATGGGGCAGGTCACCAGCACTGGCTGAAGCCTTTGACAGCAGTGTCTCTCCATCCCTGGGGATTAACAAAATTTCCATTCAAACTGATAGCTAGATAATGCTGTATTCAATGTTCTGGAGGTATTTGCAGTATTTTCATAGTAAGCTCAATAGAGTAGGCATTTATTTCATAAAGAAAGTTTATGCCAATCTGGTCTAACAGCAGAGTGAGCTGATTAAAGTTTGGCAGACCCTATTGACATTTCTAATAAAGAAATCACTAGCACAGCATTTTTCTCTACCTAAATCAACAAGAGCAAGAATGGTGTCTCCCTAAAACCTTTAGAGAGAACGATGCTGTTGACAGCACCTTTTAACTTCCTCCATTTAATCACAAGTGCTCAGCTTTTGCCACCACTAGAACACATAAAACAGTAATACTGCAATATATTTATTACTCATCATCCTCTGCAGTGCCTGGGAGTTAGCAGTGGGCAGGGGCTGACTCTCAGTGGGGAGAGAAGAACATGGAGAGGCTGTGGGGAGGCCATGCCACAATAAAATAAATAAAATAAAGTCACAATAAAATAATCCCGTGGCACATTTATTCTAGAGCTGCTCCTGAGCTCCTTGACTTGGCTCTGCCACTTCTATTCACGTTGCAGATTTCCCAGGGAGAGCTCCATGATTTGTGGCCTTGGTGTGTTAGTCCCTCTGTAAACCCTGCTCAGCCTGGCTGAGCTCAGCCTAATCCAGGCTGGCTCCCAAAATCAGTCCCTGCCTGAGCTGGGAACAGCCAGAACCCATCAAGGGGAAATGGAAAGGCAAGCTGTGAGATCTGGAGCTGATTCTCACAAACTAAAGGATATTTTATGTCCATACCTTCAGGCAAATTAGACCCTGGGGATCCTTTAGTTAATCCTTATCATATTACAATGCAAACGAGATTATTAATTACACAACAACAGTAATGGGGTAATAATGGTGAAAGCTAACTGAGAGTTTGAGAAGCTATTCCTGTGCCTGCCCCTCTGTGCTTTGGGATAACATTGCTGTGTTCATTTGGTAGTGAGGCCATCTCACTGTGACCACTTCCATATTTGAGAGCTGCTTATTTTGGTTTTCTCTTGGATTATTCTTCAGATTTTAAACAAATTACTCGAAGTCATGCCTCTGTCATCCTTAAAGCCTCATTTTAAACTCTCCAGGCTCCCCAGTAGCTGCTGTAACTCGTGTGTGTGTGCAGAGCTGTTTCCCTGCCCTGAGTCCCCTGAACCTCTGTGTGAAGATGTGAAACCCCCCTGCCCCGGGGGTTTGTAGCCACACTGTGAGCTCTGGGGTCAGGAGCCATCTCTTGGGCTGTGGTTGCCACCAGCCCTGCTTGCCCCCAGGTTCCTGAGTCCTGTTCTGCATGACCTCTGCTGCAAACATGGATAATGAATGCTTGGCTCTGCAGCAGGGCAGTGAGATAACTCTGGCACTTGGGCATTCTCTGGGAGTGTGTGTTGGTGAGAAAATGCTCTGGGCAGTGTTCAGCTTCTGAATGGCAGTGTTTGCTGTTAAATTCAGCTGTGGTTTCATCATCTCTATCTCTCACTTCATCATATTTATCCATCACTTGCCAGGCCATTGCTCACCTTAAAATAAGTAACATGGAAAAAAAGGACAAAGGGGGGTTGAAAATGACAGCAGTATTTTCCATCCATTGTGTCCATCTTCCCTTTCCTCTGAAGGAACCAAGGAAATGTGGAAAATAGCTGTGAATTCTCCAAAAGTCTGACTTTCACTTTCCAGGCAAGCCCTTGGCTGCCACTGCTGCTGTGTATTTTTGATCAAAGAGTGCTTCAATCGTTTCTAGATAGCTTGAGAATACTCTTGTTTTGTCCAAATACTCTGTCCTGCACACAGATTTATCTGCCTCAATGAGTGTGCAACAGGCAGGAGAAACCTTGAAAACCTTACCATTCAAATATGAACCTTTTGGCAAATCCCTGTACCAGTAAACCTCAAAGAACTGGCAAATCTTTTATTTAAGTTATCTTTGCACCCTCAGGGAGATGTTTTCTGTGCTGTTGTCATCTTCCTTCACTTCTGCACGTGCTGTGACAGTTTGCACGGGGAGGGCACCCTCAGTGTTCATGGTTTAGCAGCCTCCAACACATTCCTGGCTTGGAAATTGAGTGTGTGCAAAAGATGCAAAAATCACATCTAAAAATACATCCAAGTGTCAGACTAAATCAGAATTCATGCTTCATTAAGGGGGTACAGTACAACTGAAAAAAGTTTTGGTGGGAGCAAAACTGTTCAGCTTTGTAGCCAGCTGGGGCTAAATCTCCTCAGGAATGCCCATGGTGTTGAGTTCATGGTGTTGAGCAGTTGTTTATTCCTAGTTTGCCAGAACACCTGATTCTGCTTTTCCAGCAGTTGTTATGGCGTGTCTTCAAACTGAATTTAGGCTTTGCACATTGCCTTTGTGTTGGATCAGCCATCTTCTTGCTGTGAGTTAAAACACACGCCAGATGCTGCAGGACACCTGTGGTTTACAAACTGTTCCTGGTGTGTGAAATAGAAAATACCCCTTTGGTCACCCAGAGTGGGTGCTGTGTGAGCAAACACAGCCTGTGGAGCTGCTCTGGCTGCAAGGATGCTGTGGAAATACAGAGCCTTGAAAAAAAAAAATAAAAAGAAAAAATTAAAAAAAAAATATATATATATGTCTGGGCTGATTTTTTTCCTAGCTTTTCATATTCAGCACTCAGCCTTGCTTTAAAGGGGGATTTCAGAAACAGCTTTTCTGTGTGAAATGCTGGGAGCTCTGCAGGCTGGGACCCTGTGCCATGGTCCCAACAGGTTCCTGAGCCCTGGAGCAGAAGTGCTGTAGTGAATGTTCCACGTCGTGGATTTTGTGCTGTTTCAGCAGTGGAGTTATCAGGAGATCTGAGCACATATCTGAGACAGAGCCATGGCTCCTTTCAAGGTAGAAAATCCAGCAGAGTGCTTTTTGAAATAGGCAAGTTGACTTTTGACACAGAAGCATCGATTTCCTCCCTCTCCTTTGAGTTCACGTTTTTACATTCCTTTGACTTTTGACATTTTGCAGATTTTTGCAAATGAATGTGACGATAGACAGGAATAAACTTAATTGTGAGGGTCAAAGATGACCCAGAGAGGAATGCAGAGTGGGTGGGGAGAGGGGAGCATTGTCAGTGACATTGAGGGACATCTCTGCAGGTGACACAGGGAGGGATGCCAGTGCTGCAGAGCAGTCATGAGGCACCTCCATCCCTTCCTCTGCTGCTCCTTGACCTGCACAGCCCTGAGCAAAGCCCACTGGAGTCTTTCCTCAGACCCAGGGGTTTGATCAGACCTGGAAAAGAGCTCCCAGCAGTGGCAGTGGAACAGAATTCCCCTTGGGAATTGGTGTCCTGGCTCCTCAGGGCATCCTGCAGTGATGCTCCAGAAGAATTGCTGTGAAATGTGAAAAAGGCAGGCAGGGTCTCCTCAGTGTGACAGAAAACCTTCCCCCAGTGCACAGGAGTTCTGTGCTGAGGGCTGGAGAACTTTGCTGTGTAAGAACAGCTCTGACTCCTTATTTTATTGCCTTGGTGAATTCCAATCTGCATTGCCACTGTGGTCTCTGAAATATTGCAGCACTCCGAGGCCAGGGCAAGTTTTCCATGGAAAATGATAATGTTCTCCTTCCTTTATTTTAATTAGCATTTCAGTGGAAGTGAGGAATTTGCTGATTTATGTAACTCTTTAAAAGAGGGCAGGGCAGCAAACTTTAGAGTAATTTATTTTTTGACATATATATTGCAGTGGTTTCGAAGACTTTTTGCAGCAGTTTGCAATCCTTTTCTGCAGAGCAAAATATTCACCTCAGACAGTGGAATTTCACCAAGTCATCACTGATTCATGCATTTCATGGTTATTTGCTATTTTTGCAGCCTCATCTGTGTATTTTTACTCTGTGGCATCCTGCAGGCATGTTCATTTCTATCTGCTGTGCTGAAGTATTTATGCAGTTTGTTTTAAGAATATGTTTTCCATCAGGTCAAGAAAAACTCTTTCTTTTAAATAATTGCAGTTATCAATTAATTATTTTTTCTGTATGTGTAAATACTTAATGAAAAGAAAAAGGATACAACTTGGCTTTTATCAACCAAATATGAATCTCATTTAGCTGATGGGATAACCATTTCTAGAAGTTATTGGTATTTTCCCTCTCTCCAGTGTTTATTCCCATGCTGCAGTTGTGGTCCTCTCAGTATTCCTCTGAAGAGTCACAGGATCTCTCAGAAAAGGGGTGCTGTAATATTCAGTGTTTCCAGGGCATTCAGATTTAACTCTCAGCTGTTCCAGCAGCTCAAAGGAGATTAAAAAGCCTCCAGGAGTTTTGCAGTATCTCTTGAGAAGCTGAGAGCACACAAAACTCAACCAAAACAAAATAACATTTCTTATACCTGAGTGGGTTAAGAATTGGTGTCATTTACAAGAGAAAAATAGAAAAGCAAAGGCAGGAATGTTAATAAATGCCACAGAACTCCTTAGCATTGAATTATATCAACAAGTGAAGTCAAGGATGTGTGTGTGTTCACATGTGAATGTTTGTAAGCCATAATTTATTTAAACTCCAGTGTGCTACTCCTGCTTTCAGGAGCTGGATAATGAGATGCTGACATTTCACCTGAAAGTCATCATTTGCAATAAATTCCAGATATTATTACTTACTTCTTGAGGTTGCCTCTAATATCTTAGGCAATTTAAAAACATTCCATAAGAATGTCCCAGATTGAAATTCAGCCAGACAACTTGAGGAGTGGGAAGGGACAGGATTGGTCCAGAGTTTATTTGTACAAGGCAAGTCACAGTGTTCCACCTTGGGGAAAGTCTGGGGAGGTTTTGCTGGAGGCAGGGGAGCTCAGTACAGATGAGAGCTCTGGGATGAGCTTGCCTTGTGCTTTAGCTACACCAGCCCCTGCAGCAGAAATGGCTTGGAGATGGCTTTTGTTTTGTCAAGATAAATATTAGAGGTGGGCAGGAGACAAGGAGATTTAATAAAGCTGCATCCCAGCTGTATCCACATCTCCTTGCTCTCAGTGCCACTGGAAATCTGTGCTGTCCCTGAGCAGCTTTTCCATCACATTCACCCTGTGCTGCTGCACTCAGAGCCCTGGCCAAGGAACCTGTACTGGGGCAAGAAACCGCCTGAGTGCTGTCCTGGGGCCACCTGAGTGCTGTCCTGGGGCCAGGGAACCCATCCTGGGGCCAAGGAACCCGTCCTGGGGCCACCTGAGTCGTGTCGTGGGAGCAAGGAACCTGTCCTGGGGGCAAGGAACCTGTCCAGGGGCCAGGAAACATGTCCAGGGGCCAGGAAACATGTCCAGGGGCCAGGAAACATGTCCAGGGGGCAAGGAACCTGTCCAGGGGGCAAGGAACCTGTCCAGGGGCCAGGGAACCTGTCCTGGGGGCCAGGGAACCTGTCCAGGGGGCAAGGAACCTGTCCAGGGGCCAGGGAACCTGTCCTGGGGCCAAGGAATCACCTGAGTGCTGTCCTGGGGCCAAGGAACCTGTCCTGGGATCAAGGAATCACCTGAGTGCTGTCCTGGGGCCAAGGAACCTGTCCTGGGGCCAAGGAATCACCTGAGTGCTGTCCTGGGGCCAAGGAACCTGTCCTGGGATCAAGGAATCACCTGAGTGCTGTCCTGGGGCCAAGGAACCTGTCCTGGGACCAAGGAATCACCTGAGTGCTGTCCTGGCCATTCTGGAAGAAGAAATGTGCCCTGGATCCTCCATCAGAGAGCATTGCTTGGGTCAGCTCCACTCCTCAGACACGAGGACAATCACAGTTCTGATATATAATTTATCCTTTTTTTTTAGATCAGTTTCTTTTCCATCCCTACCTCTGAGGGTGCTGTGTCTTTTGACATCTCAAGCTAGGGCCAACCTTTTACCCTTCCAGATGAATCCAGGGTATTTTTGGGCTTCTGAGCAATGGTTTGCTAGTTTATGTAAGATGAACAAAGACCAGAAATCTCAGCAATCCTGCTCTAGATGAGCTCTGAGGAAGGGTCACCAGCTGGAGGGCTTGGGACAGGAGTGTCCCTGGTGAACAGGGGCTGAAAACATGGCCAGGGCTCATGTTCAAAAAAAAAATCAAAACACAGATTGCAGATTGAAAATACTTTAAAAAGAATGCTGACCCTTACAATATTTCACCCAAACATTTAAAAGCACTATCATGTTGTAAATGTTGGGATCCCTGACGCTGTTTTATTTCCTTTTTTCACACACAGATAGGTGATAGTTGCCTGACACTTGTTTAACACTTTCTCACTGTACTAGACTGAAATTGGAGCAAGTTGCTCTTTGGAATTGGAGGTGTGAAAGGTGGTGAATTGCCCTCAGGAGGTCAGGCAGCCACTCAGCTCAGGTTGTGGATCTTAACCTCCTTTTCCTGTGCTCAACCCTGCTGGAGCTGGTGTATGATGGGCTTTTCATCATCCCCGTGTTCCTTTTTCCTTCTTTTAATGATCCACTTTGTCAACATATCAAAGCAGTGTTTATTGACTTGGTAATTTATTTATGTTCATTTAAAATCAACATTACCCAGTGCTGACTGGATTTACCAGAGGCTGGGGGCTCCAGGGAGGTTTCTGGTTATCCATTCTTCCTCTTGGAGAAAAACTTGCTGCATAATATTAGAAATCTTTCTGATAGAAAAGACATCTGGAAAGGAGGGGGAAAGGACAATATTAGGTATAAGTCACCTCAGCTTTATTCAGCTTTCTGCTGAATCTCTCTGCTCATCTCTGTGGGCCCCTCCTGATTTCAGACACGCAGGCAAGCTGCAGACATGCATTTGCCTGAAGTGCTGTGTGCTTTTTGCAAATTCATACATATATATATATATATATAGTTAATTAGCACTGGAGGATAAGGAGACAGGACAAAGAGGGGAGATAATTGGAGTGCTGATGCTGTGTTGTGTGTCTGGGAATGACCCAGGAATCCTGGGTCAGGATGTGAAGGGCTGGGGTGGTCCCAGTGCAGGAGCAGCTCTCTGAAATCATCCCTGCCCATCTCTGTTCCCAGTTTGTACTGGTGAAATTCCTGTCTGCATCTCCAGGAAGGGTTTGGGGTCTCTGCAGGAAGGAGACCTCAGTGTCAGGGTCATTATTACAACTATCCAAATGTGTTCTCAAGGAAATAATCCTGACTGCTGTGCCAAGGTCTCCAGACATGTGGGTAGAATCTCAATTGTCTGCTTCATGGCTAGCCTGGCTTTTCCCCCTCTTTCTCTCTCCCCCTTTCAGTGTTTGCAATCAGAATTGCCTCTGCAGCTGGCATGTGTGAAGATCTGCTCTGCTCCCACACTGGGGTGGATAATTGACAGTAATGGCTGTAAAATCCAGAGCTCAGGGGCTGTTGTTCTTATTTTTTTTCCTCCCAAGCCATCCCTCTGGAAAAGAGTTTGATCAATGGCTGAGCACTTCACACTGGTATTAATAAATGCAGGATGTTAAAGAGCCACTTTAGGAATAAATAATCTAATTCAGTTTATAATCCTAACCGTTGTTTAAAAAGAAACGAGTAATAATGAAAACAAATTACCCTTTATTTAAATATTAATCTTTGATGGTAATTGTGCCTGAATAAATATTTCAGTTGCAGAGAGTGGGTTGTACTGTCAGCCACTGGAAGCTGTGCTGTGGCTGAATGCAGTGTCCCGTGCTGGTGCCTGCTGGAGGAGCTGTGCTGCTCTGAGAGCTCTCTGCTGCTCTGTGCCTGTCACTGTGCATCACCAGCATCCCTGGGTGATGGAGCCTTGCTCAGCAGGGGCAAGGACAGCAGACTGGCACAGCCTCCTCGCTGGGCTTGCTGCAGTCACATCAGAATGACAGATAGATGTATAGATATATATTCATAGAAACCAGCAGCATTCACAGCACTGGGGCTCTGTGTTGTCCAGGAGTGCAGAGCACAGCTAAAAATTGCCTCTGTTGTAGTTTCAGGGGGAGCTGGTGCAGCTGATGCTCTCAGTTCGTGCTGCTCACCTCATCTAGTTGCAACAGATGCACCACTGAGCTCTTCTTATTAAGCAGGACTTGGATCTCTGCTCATATAAAAAACTGCATTAGCAGCTGCTGCTTTTATTTTTCTTCATTTCTCTTTCCCTGTGAAGCCTGTGGAATGCCAGCGCTCTGGTGCAGACCAGAATTACCACCCAGAGCTGAAGGGCTTCAAAACAAACTGATGGAGGACTTAGTATCTGTATTTTAAAGACTGTCAAGAAGGCAAATGTTGCAGTGGCCTAGTGCAGATTTAAATGCAGTGGAGTGGAATAATCCAGCTAGAAAAGAGCTCAGCTCCTGAAATCTGACTTTCATCATGGACTGACATGAGCTTTGCAGCTGATGGAGATGAGGAAGGTGAGATGCAGTGTTGAAAACACAAAATCCCAGAATGATTCTATGCAGGTGCTTTGTTGAAGAGCTCTGGGAATCAGGGCTGCAGACCCAAACCTGACTCCCACGTGGATCCCAGATGAACATGTTTTTATACCCTTTTCCTTATATAACCATATATTAATTATCAAACCCACATTGTTCTATTGTATACTATATATATTGATCTTATCCAAGCATGAATTCTTGTCATTTTCATCAGGCCCCCCAAATATTCTTTCTCATGATTCTTGTTACAATTAAGCAATAATCATATTCAATTACCAAACACTCATTACATTTACCAGTCATATCATTTATCACATGATGATTACACAGGTGTAGCTTCACATGATGTAGAAAAGACAAAGCTCAATATTCATTCCCAGGGCTCAGTTCCCTTTCCCAGGGCTACCCGACCCAACCTTCCTTTCCACCCCCTGAACCTATTGGATGCAATTCCCATGATTTTAGAAACATTTTAGCCCTATGCTGTCACAGGCACCTGCAGGAAGGTGTGACACAGGGACCTGACCTGACCTGACCATTCTTCATCCATCCCATGATGGATGTGCTGCACACCAGTCTGATCCTTCCCTGTGCAAGGAGGAGGTTCTGCTCCTGTAGGATCCCAAAGATCAGGATTTGTCCCTTTGGAAATCCTGACTTAGCCCTGAACTCTCCCTTTTGGCCTTCGGTGACAAATGTGGGAGCCCTGAATCCCAGGCAGGGTGTGAGGAATGTGCAGTGCTGGGTGGGGAAGGGGCTGGCACAGGGACACTCACAGGGCAGGGACAGGGACAAGGACAGGGACAGGCACCTCCTGTGCTCCCAGCTCAGGGTTTCATGTCCACAGCAATCTCCCATGGCTCTGGGGCTGCTCCTGTTGTTGCATTTCCTGCTTGGAAATGCACCCAGTGCCATGGAATCCCTGAGTTCAGTCCAGTTGTGACCCTGGGTCTCACCTGGGACTTCAGCAGTGCTGCAGCATTAGTGGAAGCTTCTCTTGCTGTGATTGTATTTTCTGAGATAGATGAGAAGAGCAAAGGATCACCATGTTTGTAACCTGGGACCTTCTACAAGCAGGAGCACACTTTAATTAATGATTTCCACTCATCAATACTGATAGGGATGTCACTTTATTGTAGCTGTGGGAGAAATGTCTGCTCTGGAGCCACTCCCTGCTTCAATGCTCTTCACTTCTCTTTCTTACACAAACAGCTTCCAAGTTGTTTCTGCTTCATCTTTTCTCCACATAATTCATCTGCCCACTTCTCACATTCATGTAAATCTTTGGCACCAATCTTTGGCTGCTTCATGTTTTAGATTATTTTGCTGCTAAGCATTGGAAAAGTTTGCACCAGTAATTCAGATATGATTTTGTTGCTTCTTGTTTTACGTCTCCACAAATCCTACAGAACACAATGTTTCTTTTATGAACAAAGAGTAAGAGTTCTAAATTATTAAACAGAGAAATAAGAAAGAGAGATATACTTTGTAGCACTTTTCTTTTGGAATTGTCAAAGAAAAGTTTGATTCATTCATGTTGCTGCATGTTTCTACCATGAAAAAAGAATTATTTCTTTATCTTCCTTCAGTTCTGGAGTTCCTGCTGTTCATTGTGTGTGCTGGGATGCTCGGATGTAGAAAATAATCATATTGCATTTTAAATTTCCATTAGCTGTGCTGAGAGCCAGGAGAGCCCACCCTGAGTGTGCTTTGTGCTGAGATGCTTTGCAGTGAGAGAATTGTTCTTGGTGCCATTGTGAACTTGGCTTTGCTGCTTCCCTGGAGCAGCCAGGATGTCTGGGAGCAGGAGTCATTGCTCTTTCTTTTGTGGGAGCCCTGGTTCAGGTGCTGTGTCCCTGCTGGGGTCACTCCCCTGGACGAGGGGCAGGAATCATTCTGTGCACAGGTAAATGTGCTGAATTTACTGAGCTGAGCTCCAGATTTTGCTGATCAATGAGAGCCCAGCTCAGGCTGTTTGAGCTTTATTCCTATTCAGCACTCCCACATTCCCAAGCGAGGATCTGAGCCTTGGCAGAGCTGCAGTGGCTCTGAGAGGGGTCAGCTCTGGCACTGGGGCTGGGGCAAGGTCAGGAAGCCCTGAAATGTCAGGATATTCATCCTGGCTCCTCTGAATCTGCTGCCTGGGAATGGGGGCACTCAGGGATTCTCAGAGAGTGCTCTGCTCCCACACACAGGCATCACTCCTTCCCTTCTGCTTCCAAAAATTTCATAATTCTTACCCTCTACCCTTCTCTCTAATTTTGTTGAAATTGGTCTAATATACTGGAGGGAATGACAGAGACTCAGATGGACTGGTTGCAGAATTCCCTCTTTATTAAGGAGCTTGGAAAAAGAAAAACAACACTGAAATCAGCTTTTTGCAGCCATCTATGCCACTGCAAAAATGATTTCTTTCTACCTACTTTCTATCTACTTTTAGACCTTCCCAGATATTTTGTTTGCCATTTCTTTCTGAGACTCTTCCATTGTCCTTTTGCTTTGAATTTGCTCTATATTTCCTGTTGTTTCTAATTATGCTCTCCTGCCTACCTGCTCTAGCAATTTTCTCTCCTTGACACTCAAATCCTTGAAATATTTGTGGAAAGTTAGCACTTTCTGGTTCTTCTGCCTTTTAAGCCTCACCTACTCTGATTTTTTTTTTTTTTTTAGAAAATCACCAACCTACCTTCTGCTCCACTTGATGTTCCTTCAAGTGCTGCACATTCAGGCCCTCTGGAAATCTGGCAGATTGTTTCTTCCACCGTTTTTCTAAAATCCCTGCCCATTTCCTGCAGTCCTTGTGGCTGCTGTTTGTACCTTACCCTGCTGTGCAGTGACAGCAGAACTAAAGTCAAGCAGCTTGAGCGAAGCAAATGGAAAACCATGCCTAAAAACCCATTTATTTTCATAGACTGTAGTGATAATTCTGGCAGTGCTGTTTTAATTCTTCACGTCTTTTGGTTGCTTTTAATACCCATAGCAGCTGCCCGTTGGATTTCTCCACACAAATTCCAAGAACTGTGCTAGTTATGAGGTTTGGGATAAGTTCCCCATCCAAATTTTCCATTTGGCTTGCTTAGAGCAGATATTTTAAGCCCACATTTTTGGTGATTTCGTGTCCCAGCTCGTACCCCCTGGAGGATTTTCATTGCAGTGAAAGAAGAGCAGTGTCTATATTTGCAAAGCTGCTGTGTTAGCCTTGCAAAGAAAGGGAGTTTACATTCAATTAAGTCATTAAAGACTCATAATTGGACTAAGACACTCTGGGGCAGTAGCAGTGAGAGTGTAAACCAAATAAGAGTGAGTAGTTCAAGCAGTCCAGTGTTGAGGTGTGAGCTGTGAAATGTTACTGGAGCAGAAATTGATCTTCCCTGGCTGCTTCTCCCCCTTACGTGAATGATTTATGAACCTGCTGGAACCACTAATGATTGCTAACATTACTGAATTCATAATTATAACAATTAGGGTGTCTCTTGCCCTGCCTCCAGCTCAATAAAATCAATCTGTGTTGTGCAAGGGCTGGGTGTGCATCTTTCCCCTGTCAGTGCCAAGATTGCTGAGTTGAGCCCAGGTTCCCCAGGTGGGAGCAGTGCTCTGCTGGAGCTCAGCCCCCAGCACTGATTCTTGCTCCCCACTGAATCTACCCTTGAGCTCCAAAATCAGGACCTGAAACTGAGCTCTGGAAGTGCCTTTAAAGCCCAGATTCCATCAGCTGGGAGTCTGGCACACGGGGAAGGTTTGTGGTGGGCTCTGTGCCTCCCCCAGCTGCCAGCAGAGCTCCTTGCTCTGCTCAGGTGATATTTCCTATTCCCAGGGGAGCATTTCCTGAGCAGTTCATGCAGCATTTCATGCCATGTCTGTTTTTCTGTCTCCTCCACTCTTCTAGTTATTAGTCTGATCATGTTACTATTTTTACTGAAAGAGTAATTTCCTTTTGGAAATGGCAAACAACTCTGGCAGAGTGTATTGAGATAAGGTGGTGAGAAGCCACCATTCCTCAGGCTGCCTCCTTAGATCAGTGAATATTCAAAAGTCCATTTAAATTTATCTGCAGTAATGGCTTTGTTTACAGCTGTACTGGGGTGGGGAAGCTGTTTGGCTGGAGGTGATTTCAGGACACAGAAACTTGGGAGGAAGAATTCTGGATGAGGGAGCTATTATCAGCCATTCCATGTTTGCAGAAGCTCTGCAGAGCTGGTTATGTT
Organism: Rhabdornis inornatus; assembly: GCA_013397075.1. Lineage (NCBI taxonomy): Eukaryota > Metazoa > Chordata > Aves > Passeriformes > Rhabdornithidae > Rhabdornis > Rhabdornis inornatus. The sequence goes on along the minus strand of VWZS01003240.1, from coordinate 26,243 downwards.
TTGCTGAGAGCCCTTGCAGGAGGAGGAGCTGCATTTGGCCATTGTCCCTGCGTGGCTGGGCTGGGCTTTGAGCAGAGGCTGAGCCAGGGTGGCTCCTCTGGCTGCTTCAGCCATCACAATAACCAGCTGCTGGAAAACTCCTCGGGGAACAGGGTTTAAAATCCCTGAGTGCTTGTAGAGTGGAGCTTGGCGAGTTTATAGGAGGTGGTGTGGTTGTGATGCTGTGGTGGTTGCCCTGGCAGGGACCCAGATGTGCCCCAGATGTGCCCCAGATGTGCTGCTGGGCAGCCCAGCCCAGGATGTCACTGTTATCAGTGAGACTGGGCTGGCAGCAAGGCAGAGCCACCAAGGGGGGCTGGGAGGGGCACAGACCAGAGCAGGCTGTGCTGATTCCTGCTCTGCTCCCTGCCCTGGGGGCTTTGCTGCCTCTGGGCACCTCCCACGGGGTAATTCCCTGCAGGGTAGCTACAGTCACAACCTGCCATTATCATCATCATCATTATCATTATCATTATTATCATTATCATTATCATTATCATTGTCATTATCATTATCATTATCATTTTATTTATTTATCTATTTATTTAATTTTTATGTTTATTATTATGCTTATTGTCGTTTATTACATACATACAATTGTACAATTTCTGTTTCTATTATTGTTATTATTTTTTTTTTCTTTCTATAATTTCTATCATTTTTGCCACTCCTGAGAGAGCACCCCTGAGGATTGCCAGGCTCAGGTGTCCCCTTGTCCCTGCCCAGCCCTGAGCTCAGGTGCTGCACAGGCTGGGGCTCAGAGGGGGAACACCCAAATTATTGACTTACCATGCTGGTAAGAGCAGGAGTTCTGTGAGCTTTTGAGCTCCCACATTTTTTAATGCCACGAGTGCATCAAAAGCTGTGATTTGACCTGCCAGGACCTAGGGCAGGACCTGTCCCCTCGTGCTGTGTGGTTTGTGTGGCTGTCAGGTTATCCCAAGGTGTGTGCAGGGCAAACATCTGCCCCAGTGGAAGCAGCACAGCTGGAGCAGGGACAGGGATCCCACCCTGATGGGGACACACAGAATCATTTGCTGAGAAATGATTTCCCCTGACAAAGGTGTCAGACCAGGCAGCTTTCAAAGGTCTCTCCTAGCCAGGACTGCCCTGTAATTCTGTGATTTAAAATGTGTTTCAGCCTAAAGCTCCCTCCAAAAGCTGGGTTTGGAGGGAGGCAAGGTGTATCTTCTCTTCATTTTATTTTTCATGCTATTGCTTAAAAATAAGAAACAAAAGGGGTTCTGGAAGCTTCTGTTTTAATATTAAGAAAGCTGGAAAGTATTTCCTTTTTTAATTCTGGACTTGGCAAACACTGAACGATTGTGTGAAGAAAACTCTTTTAAATTTTTTTATTTTAATGGAGAAGAACTTTGCAGTTTTGGCAGATGCATGAGTTCAGCAGAAATAGTTGCTGAATAGTTCACAGCAGAGGAAATTCCTGCAGCTGAGGGTGCTAATCTCATATATTGGATGTGCCTTGGCAGGTATCTCCAAATAAGTGACTAATTTTGAAATATATTGAGAGCTTTGAGTCTTGTGGAATGTAATGCTGCTTTTATATATAATTGCATTTGTTGAACCAGTGTGGACACCAATAAGCAAGGCATTAAAAAAATGTGTTGTAGATCTCACTGTGGAAGTGTGGCTGGAACTAAAGGCTGAGATACCAGATCTTCCACTCTGGATTTAATGCCACAATTAAAATTAAAAAAAAAAAATTAGCAGGGAGCCTAATTTCAAAACCATTCAAAATTCCAGAGTCTAACCCCACATATATTTATGCCCTGTATATTTGTAGGTGTAAATCTGCTGGTTGTGTATGAGAGGGGTTTTAGGTGGATAAATATTTGCAGGATGAGGAGTGAATTTTGCTGCAGGGTTGTGTGCTGAGCACAGTGCTTGCTCTCATGATTCTGTGTGCTGGGATTGCTCTGCAGTAAATATTTGCAGTGCTGGCTCTGGAGTTTCTTAGCATGAAGATCCTGGGTCTCATTGCCTCAGCTCAGTGATGTTTGTGCAGCTCCTGCCTTGCAGAAAAACTCTTTCATTTCCAGGAGGCTGTGGTGGTGTTAACAGATTGTAATGGGACTGAAACATCTAAAGGGTTTTTTTAGGAGTGCTCAGGAGTGTTACTGATCCAAGGCTCAGGTCTGGGGGTTCTGGTGTAAAATTGTAATAATTTATACAATTGTGGATTGTATAAATTGTGTAAATTCCCACAGCTCTGCCAGTGCAGAGCTTTTCACACGTGCTGAACTATCCTTTGACTGAAGCCTCTACACCTGCATTTCCCCCCCATAAAATTGGGATTTATTTTCCCTTTTTTCCCCCTTGTAAAGACAACCATCACCACGTGCTGCTCATTTTGTGCAGTGTGGTCTGAGCCCTGGCTGGGTCCTGCAGGAGCTTCCCCAGCTCATTGTGAGCTCTGCTCTGCTGCACTTTTATCACACTCCCAGGTGAGTTATCCCACACTTCTGGTTTTTTTTGTGCAGAGGACAAGAAAGCAGCAGCTGGACAAAGCTGGGTGTATTTGCAGGGTTTTATTGGGCTTTGCTCTGTCAGTAAAACCCTTTTTGTGGCCCTTCAGCTCTGCCTCCTGCACAGGATCTGCCCTGCTGCTGCACAGGGAGCTGGAGTTCCCTGGCTGCTGGGAATCATTTATGGAATGATCATTAGATGGGATGTGATGAAATCAGCCATGATTTACCCTTCCCTTGGCATGATGTGGTAAATGATCCCTGCCTCTAGCACACCAGGTGCTCAGAACCCTGGTTCTGAACTGAAATGCTGACTCTGTGGGTAATTATGTTTTAAATTTATATGATATTAAGAGGTTTGCTAATTTTTGCACACTTTTGAGTTGAGTTATTTGGGGAAAGTGCTATCAACAGCTGGAAAATCGTGAATAATTTATTTGACAATAGCAAAAAAAAAAATTCAAATAAATAATGCAGCAAATATTTCTCAACCAACACTACTGATGTCAAGCTCCAGAGAGATGGATCAATTTTTTAAAATAACTCTATTACATGATTAGCAGACTCATTTCTTGGTGATTTTTCTTGCTGGTTGGTTCAGTTCATTCAGTGATTCCCATAGAAAAATGGCTTTTCAGCCTACCTATCCTAAATTTTTAATAGTAAGATGACAATGAATAAAATTAAATTTTAATGTGCTGCTGTATGTATCACCTTCTCTTGATATCTCAATGGTGAATAATGATCTGTGCTGTAGCACAGTGCTCCAGGTTCTGCAGATATTGGGTTTTAGAATGCCCTCTCTGACCTTAGGGCGGGCTGAGCCCCAAATCTCACTTTTTTTGTCTAAAATGTTTTAGTTTTTATTGTTTGTGTGGGTTGGGTGATGTTTGGAGGGTGAGCTGGCAGCAGTGGGGCAGGACTTGCACCCTGCTCTTTGGTTTGGGTTAAAAAAATTCCAGCTTTGGGGGAAAACCCAGACATGTTATTTTTAATAATAGCTCAGGGAGGGCTGGGGACCCTGCTGGCCTTGCCAGGCACATCCCACATCTGGAGCTGAGAGATCAGAGCTGCCCTGGTGAGCTCACATCTGGATCTGGGAGCTCAGAGCTGCTCTGGTGAGCTCACATCTGGAGCTGAGCCAGCCCCTCAGCTGCTGCCAGGCACTGTCCTGCTTGTTTGAGCTCCTGTTTAATGGCAATTCCTGCAGTGTTGGATTTTTTTACCTTGAGTACCAGTTGTAGGAATAAAATAGTCCGTGGAAAAGCTGCAGTTGTTAGCCAGCATAAAAGCTTTCTCCAAAAACCAACGGAACAATATTCCTGGGTTGCACCCCAGCTTGGAAAGCAGAGGATTGCGTTGATGAAAATAAGAAATGTCTCTGCCTGTGAGAGTGCTGGGAGGGTTTTTAGCTGGTGCTGCATGGCAGGGGCAGGAGGTGATGACCCAGAGCAGCTCCCAGGGCTCCTAGGACCCACATCCCCGCTTGGACATGCCATGCACGTCCCCAGCAGGGTGCTGTCACACACCAGGAGGAGGTGGCTGCACGGCAAGGAGCTGTTTGTTCAGCAGGGATGGGATCTCTGTCTCCCCAGCCACGTGGGGAGGAATGCAAATGTCCCTCCTGCCACAACAGTTTGACTCGCATGTAAAGGCTTCTTAAAACAGCTCAAAACCCTCACAAATGAAAGGATTCTCTCTCCTGAGACCAGGGTTGTGGGTATTTTTTAAGGATTCAGCAAAGACTAGACAGACAATCTTTTCTTGGTGAAGATAAACTAAAAGATTATCAGGATTCTCTCCTGACTACTTTAAATATAGATGGATATACATATATATATAAAAATATATTCCTTCTGGTACAGGAGATTTTTCAGTGATTTCTCTTAATATCTTCTAGTTTCCTCCTCCTTTTTTCCCCACCCAAAATCTGTTTAGGTGTGAAGACAGTTTGTTACTGGGCTGCATGTTCCCAGGAGCACTGCAAAAATATGGATAAAATCCACTTTAAATAAAGACTTTGGCACTGCTGGGGATTTGCTGCTCCAGGGGAGTGTAAATGCAATGTCCATGTGCTCTAGGGGAGCTCTGGGGCTGGGGAGACAAGGGAAGGAGGTACCAAAAAACAAATATTCTGAAGGAAGGGCTGATTCTCTGGTGATCCTTGGATTTCCTTTCCACCTCCTCATTCTTGGTTAGGAAACAAACACTGTTCAGTGATGGTAGCAGGAGTGATGGCTTAAAATTCCAGGAGGGAGGAGCAGAGAAGGTTTGTAAAATCCTTCCAGTGGAATTGTTTACGTTCCAGAGAAAGTACCATGGGAAAAGATTTTTTTGTTTGAAACAGAATCTGTATCAGAAATGAAATGTTTTTTTAAAAAATACAGAGCTTGGATACAACATGGCAACGCTTGTGCTTTTCAGGCATTTATCCTGCGTTGCTCTGGGTTGATGTTGTTTCCTCCCACACAGAGAAGGAAACTTGGTGGTTTTGTCTGTGTGACAGCACAGCACGTGACCTCATTTTTACCCCAAAAATTCCCTTCTTTCTAAAATGCCACCTTTTCCCTCTTCGTGGTGCATGAATCATCTCACCCCCTCTTTTTATGGGAAAGTAATTTTCAGTTTAATTTTCTCTCCTGTGACACAGCACTAATGGTTTTCACAAACCCCTCCTGGGCTCAGCTGTGCTGCTGCTGCCCTTTCCTCGTGCTGGAAAGTTTTCCCAGTTATCCTGGAAACATTTCTTCAATTTCTGAGCTCTGCTGTTCCACCTCTTGCCCTGGCCCGTGCAGCATTTCAGACTCTTGTGGTACCTGCAGGAGATGTGCTGGGCACGTTTGTGGAGGTGGAAGAGAATGAAATTACCTCTCCTCTCCCCTAGGCTCTTTCATTAACTTTCCTCTGACACATCCCATTTGCGTTTTCGTGGCTTTAGGCTGCTGGAGCCATGGTGGAACTTTGTACATTTTGTTAGGAGAACATTGCAGGGCTGCTCTGGGGAGGTGCAGAAGGAGTCTGGTGTTGGGAGCATCACACAGAGGTGACAGCTGGTGGCACAGCCAGGTCAGGGTGGGATCCTTGTCTGAGCATCACTGCCCCATCCAGGGACTGTCCCTACATCACTGCCCCATCCAGGGACTGTCCCTGCATCACTGCCCCATCCAGGGGCTGTCCCTACATCACTGCCCCATCCAGGGACTGTCCCTGCATCACTGCCCCATCCAGGGACTGCTCCTGCATCACTGCCCCATCCAGGGGCTGCTCCTGCATCACTGCCCCATCCTGGGACTGTCCCTGCATCACTGCCCCATCCAGGGGCTGTCCCTGCATCACTGCCCCATCCAGGGACTGTCCCTGCATCACTGCCACATCCAGGGACTGCTCCTGCATCACTGCCCCATCCAGGGACTGTCCCTGCATCACTGCCCCATCCAGGGGCTGCTCCTGCATCACCAGGTCTCTCCTTCCCAGCTGTGACTTGCAGGGTGTGACAGCAGTGGTTGTGTCTCTGAAGAAATGGGATGTCACAGCAGAGGTGTCAGCGTTGGCCAGGGCACAGCCCCTCCCAGAGTCAGCCAGTCCCAGGCTGAAATGGCAGAAGAGATTTTTGGTATGAAATATTTTGCCTGTGTCAGGAGCAGCAGGTGCAGGATGGAGGCAGGAAATGCTCCCCTGGAGACAGCACAGAGTTCCCCATTGTTGATAATTTGTTAAGAGCTGCTTGATCTCTTGTTAGGGAATAGAAGGCAGATGGAGAAATACAGAACAAAGCTGTCTGTACCATCCTTGCTGGCAGAAGGAAAGACCTGACTGCTCCATTCCAATGAATTTTGGGGTTTTTTTAATCATCCTTGCCTTCAGTTCAGGCTGAGATGCTGTGGGATGTGTGTGCCTGGCACAGAGCTCAGCAGGGCTCTGCTCGTGAGGAGTTTATTGGCACCACAGTGAGCTCACTCAAAACTCACCTACAAACAGCAACCCCCAGCTGAGGGATCTGACTTTAAATCAGCACCAAGACCTGTTTCACTTCAACCACTCTTCAACTCAGCCTGAATTGCTGTTGTGCCCCTCTGGGTTTGTCCATCCTCCACTTTCTGCCCATGTCACCTCCCATTCTGTGCTGTCAGAGCTGCTGCACCCTGGGCAGTGATGGTTCAGCGTTAGCAGGGACAAGCTGCCAGCAAGCTGCTGCTCTGTGTGACCACAGAGTGGATGTGCAGCTTGAGGAGGACTGGGCACTGCAGCATTCCAGGGAGCAGGGCCTCAATACCCAGGAGAAATATCCTCATTTTAACATCAACCCTGAGTTTAACAGAAAAGCCACAAAGATTTCAACGTGACTGAACTCCACGGGTGAATATTGCTTGTGCAAATTTCTCCATTTATGTTTTGTAGCTGTGTTTTCTGAAAGATAACTTTCTGCCTATTTCTCCTTTGAAAAAGCTCAGTTGCTGCATTCAGCTTAGGAAGAGTGCAGACTGGGGATCCATGGGACTTTCTGTGGGAGGACTGACATGGTTAGTGATGAGTAAAGTGATTGAACAAAGTGGCCTGGTGCTGACAGCCTGGCTCTGACCATAGGTCATGCAATACTTTCCCATTTTTAAATACTTCTGCAGCAGCAGGGATGAGATTCTTACTGATTTTTGTGGTGTGTTATTATCTTCCCTCTTGGAGGAGTTTAGCATTTTTAAGAGGAACTGGTTCAAATGATTTCTGTCTATTGGTAGCTGGTAGCAAGGTGTGGGTTTTTGCTACAAGAAATTCTTCATTCAAATACCTGCTTTGAAGGAGAACCTAAAATAAATATTTCTGTGCCTTTGGGGTTCCTGTAGCTGTGCCAGTGGGAGCTGTAGTTCATCAATATGCTCCACTTCTCTCTTCCCCATCTTTTCCCTGCTTTCCACTCCCTCCTTTGTTTTACTCTGTCCTAATCACTGCTTTTCTCCTCACCTCCAACATACCTGGAAAAGATGCAGGGGTTTGCATTTTCTTGAGAGTGTTTTGGTGGTTCCAAGGTCTGGCACTGTGCCCTCAGTGCCCCCTGTCCCTGTGACAGCACAGGGAGCCTCAGAAACCCAGGCACTGATGCAGAGAGAAAAACAGAATCCCAGCCCCGAGTTCATTGTGTGAAGATTCAATCAGCTCTTTAGACACAGGAGCTGGGGTAGGAGACACTGTACAAGCCAGGCTCTGTGCCAGGGGTTTGTGGGCAGTGCACTGCCCGTTCCTGCTCACACAGTTGAGGTGACTGAGATTCAATAGTCACAGCTCCATAAAGCAGCTCCTGATCCCACCTAGGGCAGCATGGAACGAGGCTGCAGTCAGGGCTGGTTTAGAAACCATGCTCTTTTTCCATGGCATGAAGAAATGAGAAATTGAACACAATGTGTTCCGTTTTGGAAACAGAGAGGCTTGCTTTAAATTCCATCCAGGAGACAAAGAGCACAGTGCATCCACTGAAATACAAACCTTAAAGATGATCAGATCAGCCTCTTCAAGGAGCAGCACTGGGTAAAGCTCTGAATTTAGTCAGCCCAGTGGAGATCTCTGAGGATCTTGGGAAGAGTCCCAAACTGGGGCTTTTGTCATAACTGGTCTTCATAAAAGTGTATCCTTGGTTTTAGCACTTTTCCACATCAGTTGGGAACAGGGTTTGGGTGCATTTTGGGATTCTCTAATCAGTTGCTGAAATGTTCCCTTTTTACTAGTTGCACTCTGCAGCAGAAATGGCTTGTGACACTTCAGGGCTGTGCCAGTCCTCCTCTCCTTGAGGATTATCCCACTGAAAGAAATTCTGCTCTTTCCCTTCCCCTCCCCACAAAAACTGAAGCTGGTTCAGCATTCAGTGCCTCAGGACCAAAAGCATTCTCAGTGTCCCCTGGATTTGTGCACTGCTAAGAAATTCCACACTCCTCTGCAGCTTTACAGGACATGGAGTCATTTCTTGTCTCTCTTGATGCCCCTGGCCTGAGGAGCTCACCTTGCCAGGACACACGAGGGGATCTTCATCACCTTTCTGTGCAGCAGCTGGTTTTAGAACAAACTTTACAGGGATTGCATCCATTCCCTCTCCATCTTCCCTCTTTGCATTCTGCTGTTTGGAATGCTGTGACACAAACCTGGGACCCAAGGAAGGACAAGCTCCTAAAGCCAGTGTGGCTCTGGGAAGCTGCCCCAGTGCTCCCAGTGCTGCCACGATGTCCCACCAGTAAGGCTTTGCTCAAGGGTCCTGGCAGGACTGGCTGATCTGAAACAGCCCAGTTTTGTAACTCTCTCACAAGCAGCTCGATTATCTGTAATTCCTGCTTTAGCAAAGGACAAAAGGAGCTTCCCACTGACACTCACAGCAAGGTAGCAGCACAGCCAAAAATTAATTCTGAGTTTTCCCATCCTCTGCTCCCTGCTGCCCTTGTTCATGGACCCCATCCTGAGCTCTGACCTTTCTTCCATGCCTGTCTTTAATAAACAGAAAATACTTTTGAAGCAGTGGTTTCTCCTTTGGAGGGAGGATTCCCTTTACATTTGTTCACGTGCTGCTTTACCAGGCAGGGAATACAAAATGTGCTGGTTAAAGGGAGGGCCTGGGGCTCAGATTTGGCTGTGGTTTCAGCCTCTGTTCTGCCTGTGGTCTGGTTGTGTTTCTCCCCCCATGAAGTGGAGCAGTGCACAGTGATCCATGTCACAACGTGCTGCTGAGCCACTTGAACTGTTGGGAAATACCCTGAAACCTTAAGACAAATGCAAATGATGAATTCATTATTGAATCCATCATCCCACCAAATCCCCTCTTGGAAGGAGCCTTAATCCAAGGTTTTATTAATATAAAAGCAATTCTATTCCTGGCTTATCACTCATGTGAATGAACATTTCTCTCCCTTTTTTGCTGCAGTGCAGAGGGTCCTTCCTCTGAAATCATGCAGATTGATTTTGAAATTGAAGACCTGGCTGACCTACCTGAGACCCAGCTCATCACCTGGCAGGTGGAATATCCCGGGGACACCACATCTGACCTGGGAATCTCCAAGATCTACGTGAGCCAGAAGGACCTGGTAGGAGTTCTCCCTTTGGCTATGGTAAGGAATTGTTTGGATTCTGCAGGTTTTCAGGGTTTTAGGACTTGACAGCTCCGGTGTCTGGCAGGTGCAAAGATCAGCTGAGAGGGGAGGGAGGGACACAAGGAAACCTTGAGGGGCAGATCTGACTTGTGGAGGGAGAGGCACATCCTGCTCTCTGCCTGCTACACTCATTTTTGGGGGGCAGAGGCTGAGCTCTGGCATTTCCTTGGCTCAGAATTCCCTGTGGATGCAGCACGAGCTGTGCTGGCTCACTCAGGGCATCGTGGTGCAGCTCTGACCTGAACCAAGAGTGCTCTCACACTGGTCTACACTTCCTGGGTGACAGTTTTTCCAGATTTTGGATTGTGACTCCATATCCACTGCAGAGTGAGAAAAGAAAGGAAAGGAATGGCATGAACTCTGAGTAACTTTTAATTAGCTGGGGAGCACAAAATGCAGAATGTACCCAACTGTGTGTGCTACAGAAATACATTCAAACAGGTTGCCCCATGGTCACAGTGAAAAAATGGGACTTGAAAATTGAAAACTGCCTGATCCTTTAGCCTTGTTCTTACCTAAAAAACCTGTTAGATACCCAAATTTCAAGTACAGTCAGAAATTTGTGCATTGAAGCAAACTTGTGTGAGGCCTGGCTGTGCCTCATTTCTGTTCTTAGGCAATCTGTTAGACAATATTGACACATTATTATTTAGTGCTGAAAGAAAACCAACGATCAATCTCAGAGCATTTAAAAAAATGTAACCTGGATGTTTGCCTGGTGATAGCAAGTTAATGATGCCATTACTGGAGACTGAAGGTGTTTTCTGCACTTTCAGACTCACAGAACTGGCTGTTCCTATTTATATTTACCAACTTCTGAACTTCTTGGATATTGTGATTCTTTATTTTACCAAACCCACGTTTTTTCTCTTGTGGTGGCTCGTGCCTTCATTGCTAAGGTGTCTTAGAGCTGAAATTGGGGCTGTCCCACAAATGGGAGCTGTGTCACCCCCGTGCGTGGCTGCTCCTCCTGCTGAGCACTGCAGATTATTCTGGAATATTCTGGAATATTCTGGAATGTTGGGGCATCAGCTCCAGCTCTGCTGTCAGCTGGGCCCTGGGCTGCTCAGGGTTAAGGCTGAAGGATCAGATTTACGTAACCTGAGATGTTGGGGTTTCTGTTCTCTCCGTACATAATTGAAAAGATAAAAGCTTTTCTTCCCCAGTGGTGGTGGCACAAAACCACAGTTCTGCTCACGTGTGCCCAGGACTGTGATTGCTTTATTATCAAGTGATACAGTGGCAAAAAATAGCTCCTGAGAACAAAAATAGGTTCTGCTGGCAGTGGCTACAAATCAGCTCACTCTCTTAATTTCCACTAAAGATGAAGAAAAGCTCATTTTGCAGCAGCACAGAATTGTGTGCTCCAAGGGCACGTACAGGCTGGGAAGTTCTCAGGAGGTGGCATTTGCAAGGCAGCAGGTTGGGGACAATGGGAGAGGGAAAGCAGGGATAAATGGCAGCAGTCCCTGCATCACTGGGAATAGTTTCACCTTCTGTGCATGAGCTGCAGTGTCAGGGAAGGAACTCCAGGGTATTCCAAACCTCCAGGTCTTTGTCGTGCTTCACTTTGTGCTGAGGAAATGATCATTCGGGTGCAGCCCTTTCGAGGAGTCCAACTTTGACCAGTTTGATGCTTCGGTTTTCCCTGGAGTCCTTGAAAAGCTGCTGGTAATTTGCAAATTTAAAATAAAAATTTAAAAAAAAAAATTATCCATTTCCATTTAGAAAGAAGCACAGTGAAAATAATGTGTGGTGTTATTTCTCTGGTTTTGGAGACACAGGGGTAATTTGGGATCATTTTTTACTGGGCTTCTTAGCAGAACATGTAATTTCATGTATAGAAGCACCAAACAGCAATGCTCTTGAATATTTTTCCATTACAGGTTAATATTTAAAAAGAACAATTTCACTGCTTTCACGTCAGGCAGAGCTGTGGTTTTTTTAAAAGACTGGCACATGCCACCTCTGCACCACCTTTGCATCCCCTAGTCCTTTCTGCTCACCCTCATGGATTTGTAAATTGTAAAGCAGAAGATTGGCCAAGTCAGATGTTCCTGATTCCTTGAGTTACAAAATGCAGCAATAAAAATATTTCAATGTATCCATTGGCATTAGGGGCCAGGGGCAGTGCTGCTGCTTCTGCAGTTTTTGGGACACTTGCTGCACCCACCTTGCTTTTTCCCAAGGCTTTTCCCTCATTCCTATGGCACACCAGCATCCCAGCTCCTGATGGCCCTGCAGTAATGGCAGCACAGCATGAGATGCTGTGCCAAGGTTGATAAATTCATTATTAGATTAGTGAGTTAACTTCACTTTCTCCTATAATACAGGAAAAAGTGCCTGCAGGGTGCTCAGTGTCCCTTCAGAAATTTCCTGGAAAGGTTGAAGGTTCACAACCTCCAGTTTTTGATAAATTGTTGTCCACATACACCTTTTAGATTTCCAAATCAGCAAGTTAATACCAGAGTATGTGATATATCATCTTATATATAGTAGATGTGATTTGAGACCTGGTGAATGGCCCAGTGGTGAGGTTGCAGTGTGCTTGGCAGGGACAAGAGCTCCAGACAAGCTCCCATCCCTGCATTTCAGCAGGCACAGGAGGATGGAGAGCAGTGAATTACAGCTGGTTCCAGCTCCCACTGCCTCTGCTTTGGCCCGTGGTTTATTGTCCTCCAGTGCTGCAACATCAGCCTCTGAGAGCCTGAGGGGGGATTGAGGATTAAATCAAAGGTGGGAAGAGCCTGTGAGCAGAGTCCTGCTTTGTGAGAGGCTTTGGCAGGGTCAGTGCCTGGCAGCACACACTTCAGTGGGGACACAGAATTGTCCCCCCAGCGTGGCTGGCTGTCCCTGCTGGGCTCTGTCCTGCTCAGAAAAGCTGCTGGGACACAGGGCAGGCTGAGCTGCATGTCAGCTGCCAGGGAAGGGGGCTAGACAAAGCTGGGGAGATGTTAGGGAGGAGGAAGGGTCCCCTGATGCTGCAGCTCCTGGGGCTCAGCAGGCTGCAGGGGAGGATGGTGCTGCAGAACAGAACCTTTCCCACCACTGCAAGCATTCCTGCAATGCCACCATTGCAATTCCTGCAGTGCCACCCCGGCTGGGACTGCATCAAACAGGGGGAACATTTGTTCTGTAAGGTCAGCTTCATCAGCCCAGCTGTAAAGAGTGAAGGTCTTTTTTTGTTGAACAGAAATCTGTTCTAATGCACAGCATGTAACAAACCTCGTGTTTAAAATGATATTTGGTTAAAAGCTCTGTTTTGGTACATCCCAGCAATTGTCACAGCAAGGCTGACCCTGAACCCATTCTCCTCTTGCCAAGGAACATGCTCTGTCCTCACACCCATCAGACACATTTTGGCTTCTGAGAAGTCCTATTTCTGGCAGTCATATTAAATAAATTGTATCCAAAACCTCAACACCAATTTAACATTATTCCTCTTAGATAATTCATTGTTTCATCCTGCTCCTGATGTTCTTTTTAAAACTTTAACGAATATGTTGGCAGGAAGTAAACTGTTCTTACCATCAGCATGAGGAGCTGTATAAGCAGAGCAGGTAAATAAATAAAATCAACCGTGGCAGTAAGGAGGCTATTTGTATATAAAGGAAACTTTTTTTGTATTACAATTATTTCTAATAATTACAGGGATCAGCTGTCATGGCAGTGGCTGTCACTGATGGATTTTATAAATACCCAGGGTATGAATGCCCTTATAAAGACATGTACCTGACACATTTCATGGTTAAATAGAGCTGCTCATGTTCTGGCACAGACTGGATGTGCAGCTCAGGCTTAGCCAGAATTCCCAGTGTGCTGCTGGAATGGGATACTGGGGGCTGTTGCAGCCTCCTCTCCCCATCCACCCTCTGACCTGACACTCAGGGTGCTTTTGGGTGGAATCTGTGCTTTTCTGAGAGTGGATCTCCCCCCTTGTGAGGATGGAGAGGTTGATTTCAGGGGGATCTGGTTTTGGCTGGAACCTGCCTGAGTTCTGCCTGGCAGCTGAGAAGTGCAGGATCACCTCAGCCAGAACCCTCTGTCCTATTCTCATTCAATGAGGGAATATTCCTAAAGACTTCCACTGACAGCTTTATGAAAAAAGAAAAAGATGTCTAGAGAGTAGATAAAAGCTTTTACCTTCCTAATTCATAGCTTTTAAATTGCAATTACAGTATTCGGCAGGTTTTCAAATATTTAATTAAAATGTTACCCAGTGCTGAAAAGGAGCCTTTTTAAATCAAAATGATTAGTGAATCACAGATGAAATCTACTTCTAAGAAAGGAGTAGAAACCTTTGGATCATTGTGATATTGCCAGCAATCATTTTCTTTTCAGAAATACATCCTTTTGCTTCCTGAATTAGACAGATCAAGGACTTAACATTTCACACCATAAAACAGAGTTGCCATTCTCCCAGTAATGTCTCAGCACCCACCAGTTCTGATTTTGAGCCACTTTCCTTGAAAATAGACGTCCCAGATGATGTCAGAACACCTGATAATGTCCCTTGCCATTGTTGTCCAAGTGTTCACATCCTGGAAATGTTTTGTTCTCAGTCTCAGGAGATGCGTGCCAGGGTTTGGTTCTGTTTCTGGGTTTTGTTGAGCTGGTCAGGGCTGGTTCTCTGCTGGTTCTCATACTTGTCCTGGGACTCAGTGTTACATCCAGACTTTTCTGCTGCTCTGAGACCTCTTCCCTGATGGCTGAAATTCTGACTGTCAGCCCCCACGATTGAACTTCTCACTGTGACTGCATTTCATTCCATTTCTTTTTTCTGAATCCTTGGGTTCATCTTTTGCTTCTATTTAATAGTTCAAACTTCTGTATTGACAATGTCTTCCCAGCTGATATTGTCAGCAAATTTGAGTGGGGTCATTACTGACAGCAGTAAAAACACAGATTTTGCCTGGGTTATTTTTGGGATATTGTGTCAGTCTGGTTCTGAAATATTGCTGTGGCAGTCCAGAGGAACAGATTGTCTCACTGACTGTGGCTCTCCCAGCTTTGCCTGGATCCAGAACCCTCCCTTATGGAATGGTTCTCGTGGTCAGGCACCTTCCACTGGGAGGACTTTGTATTGCAGAGCTTGTTAATGAATCTGTGCAGTGTGGGAGTCAGATCAGATCCTGTTTCACATCCTGATAACTGCACTCAGCCTGTACAGCTGATGGAAGAAAATGTTTCATTGACATGTAAAAATCTGTGCTGCTTCAGGAATTTGTTGAATCGCAGGGATCTGAAGCTGCAAGACATTTTTCCCATGTGTAGGTGTTAATTATTCAGGCTTTTTCAGAGCTTGGGGTGTTGGCACCTCTCTGTACCCAAATGATGGACCAGGCACCTGGGCTGTGACAGGACTGGTGTCCCCACGAGCCTGTGTTCCAGGAGTGAACATCCTGGCAGTGGGGCTGATCTCCAGGGCACATTTCCACGTGGAACTGTCTGGAAATACAGCTTGGTTTGGTGTTCAGCTCCCTGTTCTTGCTGCTGTTCACCAAACCCTGGCCTTGCTGTGGCAGGCTCCTGCTGTGCCCTGCTGGCACAGGACAGCTGTGTGAGCACAGCAGTGGATTTGGGTTTGTGTGCAGATAATAATGCAGCACACCCAGAATCCAGCAAATGCCATTTCTTTGGATTTTTCCTTCCAGAATTAGTGACGACCCTGGGGTCCTTAACACTCGAAATAGCAGTGGCTCTTTCATTAGACATTGTGCTGACATGTGGAGTGTGCAGGGGAGGAATAACTGTGCTCACTGCAGCACCACTCACACCTCTGGCTCCTGGCATCCCCCAGCAGGGAAAACCACCAGGCAGATCCTGTTTAATCCCTTTTCCTGCCCCCCTTCCCACAGGGTGGAAAGGGCTCCTGATGAAGCTGTTGAAGTGTGGGGTTTGTCCCTGGGGCTGACTGGGGCTGTGAACATCTGGAACAGCAGCAGCAGCCTGGTCTGTGGGGCTGACTGGGGCTGTGAACATCTGGAACAGCAGCAGCAGCCTGGTCTGTGGGGCTGACTGGGGCTGTGAACATCTGGAACAGCAGCAGCAGCCTGGTCTGTGGGGCTGACTGGGGCTGTGAACATCTGGAACAGCAGCAGCAGCAGCCTGGTCCTGTGAGAGGGCACTGAGTGATGGGGGCTGGGGCTGCCTCTGCTGCTCACAGCCACAGCCTGGTGTGGAACTGGGGAATTGGGGTCCCCAGAGGAGCAGTGACAAGCACAGGGCTTTGTTTGTTCCTTACCAATTAAAGCCTGAGAAAAATGGCTTTGCCTAGGAGCTGCTGTTCTTTCTGAAGGGTGAGTTACAGGAGATTTTTTTGCTTAGAGAAAACTTTGAGACAAGCCCAGTCCTTCACCCTGGCAATCCCTGTGTTGCTCTGGAGCTATGAAATGTGGAAGGAGCAGGAAAACAGCTCAGATCTGAATTTAGAGCAGGTTCCACCAGAACTTGTTCCTTCATTGTGACAATGGACACAAGATTTGGAAGTGCTGGTCTGTTTTCACACTGCTGTAAAACCACTGTCATTACAAATGTTCTGAGTTTCAAACAGAAATAATTTGGTGGTGAATCGAATTTTCAGAATGATGGTCTTGTCATTATTTTATAATTTGATAATTTTTGTGGAGCTAATTTCAGCCAGCTGAAAGGGACCTCGTTTTTAGTAGAAAAGTGCTCTGAATGATTTTCAAGGCAGGAAGTCATGAGAAGTCTCACACTTAGAGCCCAGAATGGCCAGGATTCACTGGAATTATTGTGCCACCTAATTTGGATTGTTTTCCCAACACCTCTGTATCTTTATGATAATCAGATTCAATATTAAGGACATTTCAAAAGGGTTTTTTTTTTTTTTTTTTTTTTTTTTTTTTTTTTTTTTTTTTTTTTTTTTTTTTTTTTTTTTTTTTTTTTTTTTTTTTTTTTTTTTGTTTGTTTTGTTTTTTTTGCTGTTGTTGAAAAAGAGCCAAACCAGGGATGGTGTTTATTTACTCTTATTGAAATACAGTCAGATTGGGTTTATATAAAGCAGATTACTGCCTTCTGTTCCTCTTTTGTTTCATGTCTGGTTTCACTCCCAGCATTTCCTAACACAGCCCTGCCATACAGTGCAGCAGCAAATATTGAAAACACTCTGTACCACTGGCTGCTGGATTGTTGTCACTGAAATACAGAAGATCCCTGAAGGTTTTTCTTCTTGGCTATGATTTGGCACAAGAGGATGCAGAATTTACATTGATTTAAGAACATTCCTTCCTGCAGATATTCCCTGAGAGAATAGGTGTCCCTGTGACAGCCTCAGAGCAGCAGAGGTCCAGACACTCTGGGTGTGTGCACTGGGGTTTGGACACCTCCAGGGATGGGGAACCACGTCCCTCTGGGAATTCTGTGTGTGACCATACCCATGGCAGTGTTTCCCTGTGTTCCAGTGGGATTCCCCACCTTGTCACCTGTGCCTCTCATCCTGGGGCTGATGCCTTGGGGTGGCTCCCAGAGGCTACACCCAAGGTGGACAATGGCCACGAGTTTTTCACACAATTATAAATTTGGTCCATTTGCATATCAGGGGTTAATTCTCCAATCACAGCTTCAGGTAATGAATTCCCATTCCCCCAATTTGTGCCCCCTCAATTCACTGTTGTTTGCATCTCCTGGGGCCTGACCCAGTGAGGTGTTCTTGAGTTTAGGCCCAGAGAGGAATTGTTGTGTGTGAATGAAAGGGGACAACAGCAGCTGGGGAGTTCTGGGGTTACCCACTAAAGCAGTGCAGGATCTGAAAAACATAAAATAAATGTAAAAGCGAAATCCTAAGGCAACAGGACAGTCTGGGTTCTTCAGTGGTGTGTCCTGTGAGCAGCAGCTGTGGGGAGCAGCAAGGGCTCCCAGTTCAGCTCTCCTGATGCTCCCAGTTCAGCTCTCCTGATGCTCCCAGTTCAGCTCTCCTGATGCTCCCAGTTCAGCTCTCCTGATGCTCCCAGTTCAGCTCTCCTGATGCTCCCAGTTCAGCTCTCCTGATGCTCCCAGTTCAGCTCTCCTGATGCTCCCAGTTCAGCTCTCCTGATGCTCCCAGTTCAGCTCTCCTGATGCTCCCAGTTCAGCTCTCCTGATGCTCCCAGTTCAGCTCTCCTGATGCTCCCAGTTCAGCTCTCCTGATGCTCCCAGTTCAGCTCTCCTGATGCTCCCAGTTCAGCTCTCCTGATGCTCCCAGTTCAGCTCTCCTGATGCTCCCAGTTCAGCTCTCCTGATGCTCCCAGTTCAGCTCTCCTGATGCTCCCAGTTCAGCTCTCCTGATGCTCCCAGTTCAGCTCTCCTGATGCTCCCAGTTCAGCTCTCCTGATGCTCCCAGTTCAGCTCTCCTGATGCTCCCAGTTCAGCTCTCCTGATGCTCCCAGTTCAGCTCTCCTGATGCTCCCAGTTCAGCTCTCCTGATGCTCCCAGTTCAGCTCTCCTGATGCTCCCAGTTCAGCTCTCCTGATGCTCCCAGTTCAGCTCTCCTGATGCTCCCAGTTCAGCTCTCCTGATGCTCCCAGTTCAGCTCTCCTGTGGCTCCCAGTTCAGCTCTCCTGATGCTCCCAGTTCAGCTCTCCTGTGGCTCCCAGTTCAGCTCTCCTGTGGCTCCCAGTTCCATTTCTCCTGAGCCTGGGCAGCCCCAGCTCCTCTCAGGCATGGCTGCTCCAGTCTGGTCCAGCTCAGTCTGGTCCAGCTCAGTCTGGTCCAGCTCAGCCTCTGGTCCAGCTCAGCCTCTGGTCCAGCTCAGTCTCTGGTCCAGCTCAGTCTGGTCCAGCTCAGTCTGGTCCAGCTCAGTCTGGTCCAGCTCAGCCTCTGGTCCAGCTCAGCCTGGTCCAGCTCAGTCTGGTCCAGCTCAGCCTGGTGGCCCTGGCCTGGCCCCAGAGCATCGCTGTCCTTGCCCTGGGCTCTGCTCTCCTTTGGCTCCTCACCTCTTAGCTGGTGTGCTTAAGAAAAGTTTTTTTCCCTTTTGGTGTAAGGGAGGGTTCCCTTCAGATTAGTGATGAGAATGAAGCATTGCTGCCAAAGCAGCACAGTGTTTGTCCCTGCTGAAATACCTCATCCCCTCTGTGCTGCTGCTGGAGCACACCAGGCTGGGCTCTCTCTTTTCAGCTGCTTGACATTATTTTTAGATGTGTTTCTGAATTTTGAGGTACCCTTTGGGGGCTGGGGGCTTAATTTTATTTTCTTTCTTACTTTTTTTTTTTTTTTTTTTTTTTTTTTTTTTTTTTTTTTTTCCCTGTCTGGGGATTTAAGATTTCAAAATTATTTATTTACAAGCCATGAAAATCTCCCCAAAATGGATTTTAACAAGTGTGTAATTGGATAATTTGACAAGTGGTAAGCTGAAGCCCCAGAGATCAGGAATTACACTTCACCACAGAATAGTGGTTCTTCATGTAGAATTAATTAGATTTCCTCTAGATTACAAGTAGGAAGAAGAGTAGTCAATTAAGAGAATTATTCCCTGACTTTTCCATCCTTTTTCCAGCCAGTTTTAAGAATTCCTTTTCCTGTGTGAGGTGTCTCAGGGACAGGGTGGCAGTCAGAGGAACAGGGACAGTGGATGGAGCAGTGACCAGGACTCAGAAAAGTGGCAGCTGCAGAGTGTCACCTTTGGGGGGTGAATATCCATGGAGCATGAGGGATGCTGTGACTGTGTCACCTTTGGGGGGTGATTGTCCCCAGAGCTGTGACTGTCTCCCTTTGGGGGGCTCAGTGTCCCCAAAGCTGTGACTGTGTCACCTCTGGGGGGTGATTGTCCCCAGAGCTGCTGTGACTGTGTCACCTTTGGGGGGTGATTGTCCCCAAAGCTGTGACTGTGTCACCTTTGGGGGGCTCAGTGTCCCCAGAGCTGTGACTGTGTCCCTTTGGGGGTTCAGTGTCCCCAAAGCTGTGACTGTCACCTTTGGGGAGCTCAGTGTCCCCAAAGCTGTGACTGTCACCTTTGGGGANATATATTTTATATTCTATCTATATTATATATTTTAGCTATATATTGTCTCAAAGCCCTGCAGGACAGGGCATGGGGAGCGTGGAGGGCAGGGGGGGTGTGGGGAGCTCTGCTCTGGGCTGGGCTCAGCAAGGCTGGGCTCAGCAAGGCTGGGCTCACCAAGGCTGGGCTCAGCAAGGCCAGGCTCAGCAGGACACAAGCACAGCTCCTGCAGAGCTGGGTCCTGCTCACCTGGCAGAACAGGAGCAGGGATGATGACACAAACCCAAACCCCCCGAGTGAACATCTCACAATTTAATGTTTCCTG
>VWZS01003178.1:18686-81098 GCA_013397075.1 Rhabdornis inornatus | reverse complement strand
TTATTTTGCTGAATTGCTGTGGACATTCACCCTTGTACTCTGGACAGTAGTTTTGGGGTTTTTTTTCATTCCACAGATATGATACTTTGTTTTTTCCACGGCAGTCAAATTCTCTGAAGCACTAACCTGGCTGCAGAATAGCACTTTCTTGGAGAGTAATGCTGCTTCTCCCAGCCAGTGCTGCACTGTTCTTGGTGTCTGTGCAATTTCTCACTGTATACTGTAGTCCCAGAATCCATGGCTGTCTCTCAGGGCTCTGGAGGAGTGCTGCGTTTGGGTTTTTGGCTTCAGAGTGGGAAGTGTATGACCTAAACTGTGGCATCTCAGTTATATTCTAGGAACCCCAGAAAAGCAAGCTGTTATTCATGAGGATCCCCTTACTCTTGAAAGTCGGGCTGTCTTGCAAGAGGTGCTGCAAAGGGTGAGATTTAACCTTAAAATATTCTTTTTTTAAATTGCCTCTGTGAAACCTTAATAAGCTTCAATAGATTCTGCAGAACAGCTTATTTCACCCAGAGCAATTCCAGTGCATTGTAACGTGTACTGGATGACTTTGTGTCTTTGATATCTTGTGCTGTGCAAGATTTTCAGTAACTGCCTGGGCAGCCTGGGAGGCTGAGAAGTCCTTGGCTTAGTGTAAGCACAGCTCAGCAGCAGCTGAGCCATCAGCCTGTTATCAACAGGAGCCTCATCCCAAATCCAAACCAGCTCCTGGGAACAACAAACTGTCCCAGGCAGAGTCAGGACATGAGCCTTGGCTTGGCTCTGCTTCCCCCATCCTGTCCCAGGGGGTTTGGGGCAGCAGAGCTGGGGGGCAGCAGGGCAGAGCCCTTCAGCAGCACTGGGCTCATCCATGAGACCAGGCTGGGCTGAGCATCCTGTGACACCCCAGTGACACCCCAGTGACACCAACACTCGCCGTGGGAGCCACCTGCCCCAGCCAGGCCTGGGCAGTGGGGATGGACTGTCCCCACACCGGGATGGACTGTCCCCATGTCCCACACTGAGAGGGACAGAGCAGCACCAGCCCCACCCCACAGTTTCCCTGAGCAGCCCTCGGCCAGCAGCGAGGGCGTAATAAATCAGAAATTGCTAATGAGTCAGTGTGACCTTTGCCTTCCTGAGGGAAAGCTTTTTCCTTTGGTGTGGGAAGGGGAAGTTATTTTCTATGTGCTGCTGAGCGTGCCAGGGAAAAGAAACTGAAACCAGGCTGGGGCAGTGCAGGTGAGCCGAGCCCGAGGGCACATCCTGCCACAGCTCCTGCTGCCAGAGGTGCTGGAAGGGCAGCAGAGGTGCCCGGGAGCCACACACCTGCCAGGACTGCCAGGTCCTGCCCTGGAGTGCTCGTTCTGGTGCGGGCAGCGCTCAGCTGTGAGTTCCTTGCTGCAGAATGGGGATTGCTGGGAGGGGGAAAAACGGGCATGGGGGTAAAACAGGCTGGTTGTTTAGGAATATGTGAGTGCTCAGTATGTCAATGTTTAGGAATATGTGTGTGCTCAAACCTGTGTGAGCACTGGTGGAGGTCAGGGCTGCTGGGAGCCCGTCTTCGGCTTGGATCCAGGATGGGCCACCAGCAGTGTCCCTACTTTTGACGGTGGAATCCTCTTGTGGTTGCGGGGTCCAGCACAACGTGCTGTCCTCCAGCACACCTGCCCTCCCCACTGCTGCTGCCGGGTCCCGTCCTGCGTCCCTGCCCGTCAGGGAACACCTGTCCTGGGCTGGTGGCTGGGGGATGCTCGGGGGGTACCGGGGCAGTGCCCGAGGGATGCCCGGCGGGATGGGGGGGATGCTCGGGGGGTACCGAGGCNCTTGGACCGGGACCGGCTCTCTGCCATGGCCCGTCTGTGGGACCGGCTCTTGGACCGGGACCGGCTCTCTGCCATGGCCCGTCTGTGGGACCGGCTCTTGGACCGGGACCGGCTCTCTGCCATGGCCCGTCTGTGGGACCGGCTCTTGGACCGGGACCGGCTCTCTGCCATGGCCCGTCTGTGGGACCGGCTCTTGGACCGGGACCGGCTCTCTGCCATGGCCCGTCTGTGGGACCGGCTCTTGGACCGGGACCGGCTCTCTGCCATGGCCCGTCTGTGGGACCGGCTCTTGGACCGGGACCGGCTCTCTGCCATGGCCCGTCTGTGGGACCGGCTCTTGGACCGGGACCGGCTCTCTGCCATGGCCCGTCTGTGGGACCGGCTCTTGGACCGGGACCGGCTCTCTGCCATGGCCCGTCTGTGGGACCGGCTCTTGGACCGGGACCGGCTCTCTGCCATGGCCCGTCTGTGGGACCGGCTCTTGGACCGGGACCGGCTCTCTGCCATGGCCCGTCTGTGGGACCGGCTCTTGGACCGGGACCGGCTCTCTGCCATGGCCCGTCTGTGGGACCGGCTCTTGGACCGGGACCGGCTCTCTGCCATGGCCCGTCTGTGGGACCGGCTCTTGGACCGGGACCGGCTCTCTGCCATGGCCCGTCTGTGGGACCGGCTCTTGGACCGGGACCCGCTCTCGGCCATGGCCCGTCTGTGGGACCGGCTCTTGGACCGGGACCGGCTCTCTGCCATGGCCCGTCTGTGGGACCGGCTCTTGGACCGGGACCGGCTCTCTGCCATGGCCCGTCTGTGGGACCGGCTCTTGGACCGGGACCCGCTCTCGGCCATGGCCCGTCTGTGGGACCGGCTCTTGGACCGGGACCGGCTCTCTGCCATGGCCCGTCTGTGGGACCGGCTCTTGGACCGGGACCCGCTCTCGGCCATGGCCCGTCTGTGGGACCGGCTCTTGGACCGGGACCCGCTCTCGGCCATGGCCCGTCTGTGGGACCGGCTCTCGGCCATGGCCCGGCTCCGGTGCCTGCTCCGGGACTCTCTCCCGGCGGAGCAGCCCCAGGCAGGGTGCGGGGAAGGGGAGCCAGGCCCTGAGTGTGAGCCCGGGCCCTCAGCGCGGGGGGAGCCGCTGTTTGTGTTTATTTGTCTTTAAGCGCTGTACATCCCCTCACGCTCCCCGCCGGCTCTCCAGTGTCGCAGGTCGCTTCCTGACAATGAACCCGGCTCCTGCAGCAGCTGTGGGGCCGTGCTGGGCACCGGGGAGGGCTGGGCTGCCCTGGGGCTGCACACTGACCAGAGGCTCCCTGTGTCGCCTTTGCTACCTGTGTGCCTCCGGGCTCTGCCCGGGTCATTCCACACTGCTCTCGCCCCAAACTCCCCTCCCAGTCTCTCATCTCAGCCTCCCCTGGCACTCCTGACCAGACAGAGTTTTCTTCACTTTGCGGTGACTGTTGGGAGACACAGAAGTGATTCAGTCGCTGACGCATCCTACACACAGTCTCCACACTCAGCTCTCCAGTGTTGAACTAGTTTCTGTTTGCCAATGAAGTAGAGCTGATTTTTATGTTAAAAGACTGGTTGAGTCCTTGACACAGAATTTCCAGTTCGCAGCTTGTTGTTAGATTCAGAACTCACCCCGAATTGTGTTTGACAGCACGCTAATTGTGCCTCGCTGAACAGAGACAGAATCAAGTGCACAACACGGTTATGCTGGGGCAAATGTTTCCTAATCCTTTACTTGTCTAAGACTGAATGACCTGGGCCTCCAGAATGGCTTTTGGTTTGCTGACAGAGACAATGGGATCCTAGAAAAACATGCTAAATCAGGATGAAGCTGCTGCAGGGTCGGTTCTTAGCAAATCCCTCTGCACTCCAACGTGCCAGGGTAACAAACCTGGGATCTCCAGCTCTGAAATGCTGTAGGAAGAACATCCAAAGTAGCTGAGGTTCAAAGCTTTTGCTCTCAGGACTGGGGTAGAGGCAATGTGGAGGAGCCTGTGAGACCCCTGCAGAAGGCAGAGATCTGCTCTGGTGCCTGGCTGGGCCTGGAGCTGCCCTTACACAGGTTTTTGAAGGACTGCATAAAGCTGTGAGGATAAAAAAGGAGTTTCCTCTGCCTTCCTGGAAAGGCCTGAGCAGAGTGGGAGCGGTCACAGTGCCACAGAAGGCTGTGCCAGCTGGGGCGTGCCACTGTCCCAGCTGCTCCTGGGCTGCAGGCACTGGCACAGGCAGCTGGCTGCCAGCACTGCTGCTGTGTTCGCGTCTGCAGGAGGGACAGGGATGGAGCTGCACCTCGGTGCTGTGGTTCCTTCATGATCCTGCAGCTGGCAGGACCCTGGAGAGGGCAGGAGGCTGTACGGGAGAGTGGTGGGAGCTGAACAGGGAACGACAAACAGCTCCTGTATGCTCATGTCCTGACTGTGGCTGGGACAGTTTGTTGTTCCCAGGAGCTGGTTTGGATTTGGGATGAGGCTCCTGTTGATAACAGGCTGATGGCTCAGCTGCTGCTGAGCTGTGCTTACACTAAGCCAAGGACTTCTCAGCCTCCCAGGCTGCCTAGGCAGAGAGGAACTGGGAGGGGGCAGAGCCAGGAGAGCTCAGAGCCCAGAGGGATGTTCCAGAACACAGGGCATGGTGCTGAGGGAGGCACTGGGGAGATTTGGCCAGGAGCCACTGCTCAGGGGCTGGCTGGGCATTGCTCAGAGAGTGGGTGGTGAGCAACCACCCTGTGCATCACTTGGTTTGGATATTTCTTTATCATTATTATAATTTTCCTTTTCTGTCCTATTAAACTGTGTTTATTTCAACCTACAAGTTTTGTCTTTTTTTCTGATTCTCTCCCCCATCCAGGCTCTTGGAGTGACCTGGTCCAGTGGAAGGTGCCCCTGCCTGTGGCAAGGGTGGAACAAGATGAGCTTTAATGTCCCTTCCAACCCAAACCATCCTGTGACCTCACTGAGGGCTGAGTTCCCAGTTTAATGATTAATTTCCCTCCATAGCAGGGAGAAGAGAGGTGCAGGTCCCTGCAGCCCCTGATGCAGAGAAGAGGTGAAGGGAGAAGGTGCTGCTGGGCCTCCTTCCAACACTGAAACAAAGGAGACACAGGGCGAGTTGCTGATGGACAGAGCTCTGCCCGACACCTCAGACACCTCACCCGACACTTCTCTCTCCTCTGCTGAGACATGGGAGGAGGAAGAGGGATCCTCACTGCTGGAGGATGTCACAGCTCCAGAGGACAGCACAGAGCCCTCAGCTCAGCTTGGGGCCGGTGACTCTGCTGAGATGGCTTCTCCGCCGAAGAAGGTGAGGGTCCTGCTGGGTGCTGGGGAGCAGCTGGGATTTGTTGCTCTCTGGTGTGAGGTGAGGAGGCCGGGCTGCATCCCCCACATCCCTTTGGCCACATCGGGGAGCTGCTGCCTGCCTTCCTGCAGGAGAAGCTCGCTGTGTTTGCTGACGCTGTGTTGTGCGTGTGGAGCCAGGGGAAATCACAAATTACACAACTCAGCTTAGACACTGCAGCACTGCTCTGTGCTCCTGCTGAGCCAGTCTGGAATATTAAACCTACACGCTTCTCAAGAGTTATTTGCATTTCACTGACTGGTCTTGTCCCTCCTCTTCCTGATTGTTCTCTGTTAGCCCCATGTAGCAGGAAGATGTCGGTACTTGCTGCAATGGAGGAGGTGACAAAGAGTTTCCCTTTGGCAATAAATAAACAGACGTTGTGGTTTTGTTTTCTTTTTTTTTTTTTTTAATAGAAAAGGAAGAGGAGAAGAACGAAGAAACAGACACCCATCTCTGCAGAACAGGACTCTCTGCCTCCTGAAAGCACAGCACCAGCCCCAGCCACAAAGCTGCCTGACACACGTGTTGTTCCTCAAGAAGTCCAAGCCCTCGGTGGTGAGGGAGCACACCCAGGTGCTGATGGAGTTACTGGTGCCAGTGGAGACACGGCTGAAGGCCACAGGGATTTGGCACACCTGGGGAAGGAAGCGGGCAGCCCGGAAGCAGAGGGGCTGAGCCCTGCAGGGCAGGGCAGCACAGCCAGTGGGGCAGCTCCAGCTCCCAGTGCCACAGCCCCTGGGGACAGGGAGGGGCACGGAACAGCCCCAGGGCATGGAGAAACAGCCAGGGGCAGCGTGGGACAGGGCACTCGTGCCCCTGGGCAGCTGCCAGCAGCCACTGCAGGTTCCCAGGCCCAGGGCAGCAGCAAGGAGCTGCAAGCAGCCAGTCTCTCCGGGCTGCCTCCTGCCAAGGGAGCCCCCCAAAGCAAACCTGAGACCAAGACCTCCCCTGGGGCCCAGAGCCTGCAGGCTGGGAAGGAGCCCAAGCAGAAAGGGAGCAGTTCCACTGTCAAGGTGAGTGTGAGTGGCTCTGATGAGTGTTCCAATGGGCACAGCTTCCCTTTGCCAGTGTGACTTGCTCGTGCTGTCAGTGAGACTGAGGAGCACCAGCCCAGGGATACAGGCTGGAGTTGGGGAGGAATGTGGGAAGGCTCTCTTATTTGAGTTCTGTTCTCCTGGGTGTTAGTTGTAGCCCAGCTTCACAGAGGGGTCACTCAGGTACCCCCAGGACTGGGAGGTGTCTCTTCTCCAGCCAGTCATGCTCTCTGGAGAGCTCTGGGATCCCCTTGAATGAGGGCATTTTGTGTTTTGCAGGTGCCTGGGAAGCTGGAAGTTGCCGTGGGTTCTCTTTCACTTTTTTATACATCCTCGGGGAGCTGGGGCTCACTGACCTGACTGCTTGGCAGTGTGTTTGGGTTGGGCTCCTCTTCCATCATGTGCTGTTTCCTTAACTTCCCTCAGTGAGGGATCAGTATTTCCAGGAGGATGAAGCTGGTGGTGCACCAGGAGGAGATGTTGTGCTTCCAGGGTCTCCTGTTTCACTGGGCATTGTTTGTCTCCCTGTTGCAGAATGCAAACACAAAAGAGAAAAGTCAGACCCCAAGTGAGAAAATGCCGAATGTGAATGAGAAACCAAGTCCAAGCCCAGGAGCTGAGGCCGCCAGAAAGGAGGATGCTGTGGCTGCAGCAGACAGCCCCAAGAACAAAAAGGATCAAAAGAACCAGAAACCTGTGGAAAAGATTAAAGAAAGGTGAGAACAGCCCAGATGCCCCCCAGCATTCTTCACTAACAGGAGTTGCTGTGAGGAGGACTCAGGACTCCAGACTGAGGTGCTGGGATTGGGTCAGGACATCCCTTGGACATGTGGAAATGGAATTTTCTTGAGACTGAGGTGAAATGGTTGTCCACAACAGAACCAGTGTTGAGTGGGAGCTGCAGCACAGGTGACGTCCTGGGTGATGTGTTGAACCTGCTTGAGCATCTGATGGATAAAAGAGAGATTGTTCTCTTATTTCTTGCTCTTACGAGCAGCATATGCTTCACATGCACAACGTGAAGAGCTGTTTTGATATTTTGCTTAATGTGTATGAGCTGGAAGGGGTCCAAAGTGTAGCCATTCCAGGTGACTCTGCTGGGCCAGAGCATCTCCTGCTGCCTTTAGGAGCCCATTTTTCCTTTTTGCACTAGGCCTGCTCACACATCAGTCAGAGTGAAATGCTGCCAGAGTTTATGGGTCTTGTAGCCACTCAGCTGGTGGCTCAAGTCTCATTTGTGCAATTAAAAAACCCCAACAAAATCCTTTCCGTTTTCCTTCCAATTCTTCCCTGCAGTTCTGTGAGCCGCAATGATGGTGTTACAGTGTATTTCCATGCAATATTGTCCAAAGACTTCAAGCTCAACCCTGATAACCATAAAGTGTTCATCAGGGCTCAGGACATTCCTCCCTACGCCAGCTGGAAGGACAACATCTGTGAGCTGAACTGCACCAAGTGAGTGTTCCCTGCTCTGGGAATGGGGTCCCTGTGGGGCCTCAGCTGCTGTGAAAGTGTGGCTCTGTGCCCACGGGGGGGTTGCAGCAAAGGGTTTCACAGGGGAGAAAACTCTTCTGAAATGTTCTTGTGAAAGAGCAGTCACTGTTCCTACTAAAAATGAAATGCATGGAAAAGGAGGTCTGTAGATCAGCTAATGTGTCCTTTGCCTGCCTTTGCTGTGTTTGTGTTTCCAAGGTATCTGGGAGAGCATGGCTACCTCATTGAAGGTACTGTGACTCTCACCAAGAAAATCCTGGATAAATACATTCCTTACAAGTACTGGGTGACCTGTGGGAAGGGAGACTATGAGTTCATTTACAAGAATCAAGAGTCCAATCAACCTGTGAATCGCTGCTTATTGGTAAAAAAGGCCTTGCTGAACAATGGAGGTGAGCTCTGCTGGCTGGACCTGTCCCTTGGGTGACCCCTGCTCTCCTGTGGCCCAGCATTCCTGCCAGACAGCACTGTCTGAAGCTGGCAGCTCAGTGGCTGCTGGGGGCATTGCTGTGGCAGCTGGTTGCAATGGTTGTTTTCCTGTGTTCTCTGCTGTTCCAGAGTGGCACCAGTACGATGACATCGTGTGTGCAAAGCCTTCCATGTTCAAAAACGTTTTGAACATATTTACTTTGGATAAGAGCAAGGAAGTGGTGGAAGGGAAGAAAATAGCTGCCACTTTTATGTTAGAAAGTATCTTCAGCATTCTTGAAACCTGGAGTCCTGACAACCTGAGGAACTTCATCTGCCAGCTGAGGCAGTTCCATTCTGTTGCAGTAGCCCAGCTGGTGTTTGATGGCAAGCCAATGCCATGGAGAGAGTTAAACTTCAGCTCAGAGCAGGTAATTCCTTCTCTTGCACAGAGACAGAAAACATTCTGTTACTGAACCCAAACTTCTTGCTGTTGGCCTTACTGGGTTAATTTTGCTTTTCCAAAGTTCAAGTGCAGAAGCAGTGGGGATCCTTGTGGGGTGACTGCCACTGACTGCCCTGGGGGCTTCAGTCAGCCTGTGCACCTCAGTGTGGTTCTGAGACCCCACGTGGGTCAGCAGCACAGCTGTGACGTGGTGACTTTGTACTGGAGTGGGTTTTGTCTGGATATTCATTTCCTAAGCCTTGCCATCAAGTTTTGCTGCTAGTTGTTCTGTCTCTAACAACTTCTCTGCACTCTTGCTCCAAACCTGCCTGCTTTTTGGGAGAAGCTCCTGATCCTGTTCTAAGCAGTGATGCCAGCAGGGCTTCTGGAATCAAAAATTTCTTATTTGACATAATGAGCAGATATGGCAGAAATGCCACATTGTCTTTTTTGGTTGATGAGGCTTCTCATTCCTGTCCCATGGCCTCGCAGGAACTGGGAGAAGACAATGCCTTCAGAAAACAAAGGCTAATGCTGTGATTGATTTATTTCTTCCCTTCTTTGTCCCAGGTGGATGATTTGCTGCTACAATACATGAGGAAAATAGCTCGCCCTTTCCTTGCAGCAGAAGCATCTCCAGAGGACAGGGTCATCCAAAGCAAGCTGGCTCTGGGGCTCACCATTCTTCTGGTGGTTGAGGACCGTTCACTCCCAGCATGTAAAGATGACCTGGCTGACCTGTGTAGCCTCTTGTGCTTGGAGCAGGTGTCACAACAAGATGTGCAGAATGAGATTCATCACATCAAACAGGCTTTTGCAGGAGTTGCCAAGTGAGTGTTCCATGTAGCTTCTAACTGAGCAGGCTGATGTTGCTCAACCCTTTGATAAAAAACAGGAATCCAGCTCTCTAGTGCCAGAGAACCAGAGATAAAGTTACATTTGAAGGTATCTTTGGAGGTCTCAATTCCAGACTCCTGCTTGGAGTAGGGCTAACATCCAGGCAAGGTTGCAGTGCATCATTTCACGCTTTTTGGTTGGTTTTCCCCTGGAGTGCCTGTTTATCAGGTTGTAATCTGACTGCTTACCTGGCCCTGGATTTGGAGTTCTTCACTTGCACAGCTGCAGCCATTGCATTTCTTTCTGGAGTCCTTCTCTGTGTGAGCTGGGCTGGGGGAGCTCATGGGGAGGCTGTAGATAAGGGACTGGGTCTTCCCAGTGCTCCAGCAGCAGGGTCTGTGCAGAGAGATTCTGTAACACTGCAGCTCTGGGCCTTAAATCTGGGGACTGTACACTCTGCAATGAAGAGTAGATGGAGCTAAAACAATGACCAGAGGTTACGTGAAGGCACACAGGGAGACTGAGATGTAGCCTCCCACACCCCTAGGGTGTTTTCAAGGCCTGGATAAAGCTGTTCTTTCACTCACTGTGTTTGTTTTGGTTTGTTTTTTTTTATTTAGCTTGAAGGTCAACCTGACAAACTTGTGCCAGAGGTGCATTGAATGTGATGTCGCCCAGTGGGTGTGGATCCTTCCCCTTCTGCATTCCTTTGCTGCTCCCCTGCAGCAGGAGCACGGGCTGGTGGAGGAGGATGTCTGGGCAGGGCTGGAAGGGCTTGCATTTGCTGAAACCAGGAGGAAGCGAGATGTGTGAGTTTTCCAGAGCTCCCAGTTACATCCAGTGCCCTGGTGCTGTAGCTGGGGGTGATCTCCTTCCTTCATCTCTTTTGTTGGGTTTTTTTTGGGTTTGTTTTTTTTTTTTTATTTGGGTTTTCCCTCCCTCGTCTTTAAAGAGTATGAAATGTCTCAGCATGTTGAGGGAGGATGTTTGGGGTGTTTGGGCACAGCCTCACTGGTGGCTCAGAGGTCACTGAGCTGGGCATGGTGTGACCCCTCAAACACAAATCCCCCAGTTCTGCCAGCCAGGGAGCAGCTGGGAGCTAAAGCTGCTCATCTTGGGTAGAGTCTGAGCAAGACCTGGAGTTTTATTTTCCCTGAGAGCTTGTGCTCAGTGGTTTGTGTCTGCTCTGCCACCCCTGGATCCCACTGATCCTCAGCTGCAGTGACAAAGGCACAGGGATGAGGAGGAGACTCCTCTGTGGGCTGAACAAGCTCACAGCCTTTTGTTCCTTGGAATCCTGAAGATTTTGTTTTGTCTCTGCTCCAGAGTGACCCTGCTGGAACGAATGAAAGAAAAGAAGTACTTGATGGAGTTTGATGTAACTCTGGTCAAATCCTGGCTCTGCTTGCTGCCCCTGGGGAGCCTGGCTGAGTTCATAAGAGACTTCTCCAGTGACTTGTTAGTTACTCTTCAAGGTCTTTTGTACAGATTGGAGACTGTTGACCTCTCGTGGAGTAGTAGCTCTGAGGTTTGTCTTCTGGCAGCTTTGCCCAGCTCTGGGATGAAGGCTCAAACTGGGCTCCTGGGTGTCTTTTGGCAGAACTGACCACCACTGGGGGGACTGGGGCTGGCAGCAGGTCACAGCACAAAGAGCTTCAAACCCAGCTAAAAGCAAAAATGGTTGCTCTGAAGTCAGAGATCCTCTGGGAGTTGGGGGTGTATCTACAGCAAAACGTGGTGTTGGCATTGATGAGAGGAGGGGGTTCTTAGCTGGATTTGCTCTTGGCTAGTGATGGCAAATGTTTTAATCCTGACCTCCTCAGATGTGTACCTGCAACTGTTTTTTCACACAGGAGGGTTGGGCAAGGGACTGCAGGTTTGGGAGATTTTCCTGCTGTTGTGAAAACTCTTGTATTGGTGTGAGGACAGCAGGAGTAGGACTTTGCAGCTAATAATAGATTTGAAACAGCCAAACTGTAGGAAGTACAGGTTGGGTTTGTGCATATAAAAGCTGCCCAGGTATTTGGATGCTCTAACATCCAGTAAATAAGTTCTGCTATTTTACAGTGTATTTATAAAAATGTTGGAGAAGATGTGAAAGAATAGTGAGTTCCCTCTTCCTCAGCTAACCAGAAATCAGTCAGTAAAATTTCTTCCAGAGTTTCATATTTTTGTCTTTCTATTCTCAGGTGGTACAGAAGCTTCTAAACACAGTTCTGCATGCCTTGGATGAGCCTCCAGCCAGGTAAGTGCAGTGCACCTTTGTGAGAGCATTGTCTGCATCTGCACCAGGGCTGGGCTCCTGCTTGTGTGCCTTGAAATCTCTGGGAAGAAAGAATCCTGGAGTTCTATCCCATTTTTTAAATCCATCTGAGGGAGACAGCTGGCACACCATGTTGAATTTTATGTTTTTTTTTGCTTTGTTTTTAATTTTTTATTTTTCCTCAGAGCAGAAAATTAATTCTCCCTCTGTGTTGCTGCCCTGCAGAGCTCTGGAAGCTCGTTCTTGGCTGTGCTGCTTGTCCTGCTGCTGCAGGCTGCACGAGAGGCTCTGCAAGGCCACCAGGAAGGTGGAGCTGTTCCTGACCCCTGCCACTGCTGCCATCCTCATTGCCAAGGTTGCCCAACTTCAGCCCCCAGCAGTGAGTACCAAGGAACTCTTGGCTTGATACAAGCAAAGTCCCCAGAAATATCACAAGTGTGGTACAACAGGCTGGGTTTAGATCAGATCCAGACTCAATTTGAAGAACTTCATGCTCTAAACAAGACTGTGGTACTTTCACAGAGTTGTGGAATCACCTAATAAATTTGTTTCTTATTGAAAATAAGGACAGATGCTCAGGTTTGCTGTGATAAGCTTTGTTTGAAGTCTGGTTTTGTTTCACCTTAAACATTTGTTTTTACTTCCTGGAACAAGCTTGAGCACAACCTGCCTGTAAGCACTGCACCTTCCCAGGCTCCCTCTGCTCCTTGTTCAAGCAGTGCTGGGTCTGTTCCTGGGCTCTTGTGTGTTCTGGATGTGTTTGGGCCTTCTCTTTAGAAATACTGATTTAAACCAGTTGTCTGTCGCTGTCCTGCCTGAACTGTGTTTATTTTTTTGTCCTTCCCTGTGTGTGGGGCAGGTTCCAGGGGATGCTGTGCAGGAAGTTCCAAAGCTGCTCCGTGGAGCTCTGAGGGATGCTCGAACCTGGTTCAGAAACTCTTTAAACCAGAAGTTACTGAAGGAGTACCTGGACCATGTGACCTTCTCTTTGTTCTCTGAACTTCGGGTTTGTCATCTTTTAATAATGTCAGTAAAAAGGGGTTTTACTGTAGCTTAGCCAGGGTCTTGAGTCTACTGGCTCTTTGCTGGGCTCTGTAGCTGTGTCTGGCTAAGGAATGGGCTGGGGATGGGGGGTGTTTGCAACACTACTGGGCTGAGGAGCACAGGGCTGGAATTGGTGCTGCTCAGCTCAGTTCTGCTCTTCCTTGGCTGTTCCTGAAGGCATTGCTGGGGTGAGGAGCTGCCCTTGTTGGTGTTGCCTTGCTCCCAGTGTGTCCCACTGGTTGTCCTGAGGCCTCCCAGCAGGCAGAGCTCAGAGCAGCCCAGCCAGTCCGAGCTGCTGCTCCCTGCCCTCCCTGGGACAGTTTCCAGCAGCAGGGTGGAAGTGGCTCATCCAAATTTCTTCTTCAGCAGCTGAGACGTTTACAGTGTTTGGGCTTAAAAGCTGCCTTTTGCAGCTCTGGGAGTGTTCCTTTTCCTCAGGATGGAAACATCTGGAAGGGCTGCAGACTGTCTGATGCTTGTGGGGCATCTCTTCTACATTGTTCTTTTCATTTCCTTCTCTATTCAATCTCAGCACTCAGTGGTTTGGGTTTGTTTGCTTGTCCCCTGCAGGCCTGGAATAAGTTTGTGAATATCAGCTTTCCAGATAAGGAGTTCACCCAGATGTGGAGGAACACTTTACTTGCAGATCTGAAGAAAAGAATCCAGCAGGTAGGGGGGACTCCAGGCAGTCCTGGCTGG
The DNA here is from genome assembly GCA_013397075.1 of Rhabdornis inornatus. Lineage (NCBI taxonomy): Eukaryota > Metazoa > Chordata > Aves > Passeriformes > Rhabdornithidae > Rhabdornis > Rhabdornis inornatus. The sequence continues at coordinate 67,718 of VWZS01003178.1, read as the reverse complement.
TGGCCCAGAGCAGAGGGAGTCACTTGTGCTGTGCTTGGAGCAGGAGCACGTGGAAACACGGTGGCTTTGGCCACAACAATTGCCATTGCTGGTATAAACCAGGTTCTGGAGGCTCAGCAATTGGCCATGACAATGTCCCATGCTGTAATCTTGGTGTCAGTGGCCTGGCTGCAGGTCCTGGTGCTTCAGAGGAAATCCACATTCTGGGCAATTGCCACCTCTGGAGTTTTAAGTACCAGTGAGTGCAAAGGAAATGCCCAAGGGCTCAGAGAAGCCAAGCTGGTGCTTCTCTTTTCATTCCTTGTGCAGAAATGGTGCTGGTCAGGCTCCCAAATGCACACCCATGTGTGTAAGTCCCTTCCAAACTGACCCTGTATATCTCCTCATCTCCCCTCTACAGCAATTACACTTTTCTTTAAGCCATTGATTTTTCATGGTGAAATCAGGAAACAAATCTTTTCTGCTGTCAGCTTGGCTTGGAGAGGTGGATATTAAATAATCCCACACTTTAGATGGAAATCGTTAAAATATTTTCCAAGCATTTATTTGTTTGATCTCTCTTCCAGGCCCTCAGGAATGGGCTGATGCTCAGGTTCCTTTTATTGTCTTGATAGCAGCACTGCTTGGTGCTGTCAGGAGAAGCACTTTGGAGACTGAGCTGATGAGAAATCTCCTTTTTGCCCCTTAGGAGCCTCCAGTGAACCAAATCTTGGTGTACTGTTGTCGGCACTACCAAATCACAGAGATGGACTCCTCCATCAGCCAGTGCTTCCAGAGCTGTGCCACAGAGGCTGTAGCTGCAGCCTGCCAGGTACTGTGTTTGCCCTGCTGGGGGAAGGGAGGAGAAAGAAAAGTGGAATTCCACAGCAATTCTGTTGCATAGGGATGTGCCTTGTGGTAGAAGGGGAGGTGGATGTTGCTTGAGTTGCTGTGGATTGTTTGTTAAGCCAACAACAAAAATTATCAACAGGAAAAATTCAGGAAATGAGTCTGTGAGGAATATTTGTAATGTGTTTCCACCGTGAACCCTGGGGTCAGTTGTGTCACAGGGCTGGTTTGGAATATACCTCAGCACTGGAGGTGACTCCTTGGTGTCAGTGCCAGTTTTGAGACACAGACACAGTGGGACCCCAAAGTCTGACACAGCCCTGCCCTCTGTGTGTGCCCTGGCAGACGCAGAGCAACCTCCTGGAGAAGATCTCTGCCTACAACATGAGCCAGTTCAGCCAGCTCGTGTCTGCTGTCATGGTGAAGTCGTGGCCAGTCAGGGCTGGGCAGTCTGAGGGAGATTTTGATAAGATTCTGCACCACCTGCTCACGTGGCCTGATGTCAAACATATCTTCAGCTTTAATGGTAGGTCTGTATTTGGGGCCCTGAGAAGCTTTTCTCTGCCTCACTGCTGCCACTGCACAGAGCAGCAGAGAGAAATTGTCCTGCTCTTGTTTTAGTCCTTATCTCAAAGCTTGGGGTGTTCAGCTTGGATTTGGAGAGGGAGGGCCAAGGAAGAGGAGCCACTATTCCTCACAAATCCTGCAGCTTCCTCAGGATTTGTGGACCATAACTTCTTTCTCTGAGAAGTTCTCACAAGTTACTGGCACACAAAAATGCCGAAAAGTTGGCCAAGTGAATGGATCCAAATGGCTTTTGTTTGCCCCACAGGGTTTGGGTCTGGGCTCTCCATGGAAAGTTTCCAAATTGCTGTCCTGAGATCCTGGTTTTGTTCAGAAGGACGTGAAGGGTTGGAGGGTGGTGTGAGTCCACTGCCTCTTGGGTAGGGGTTCACTAGGAAATGGAAAGACTTCCATGGCATGGAAAAGTTCCTGATTCTGCCTGGTTTTTGGGAAACGTGACATGCTTTTTTTCTGGAACAGGAACAAACAGAAACCTTCTGGACAAACTTACAGATGAAGCAAAGGATGTCATGGCCACAGCAGACTCTGTGCTTATGAGTGTCACTGATGACATCCACCAAGGCTGCATCCTTGTGAAACACCTGGAGGAGGTTTTCCAGCACAAGGAACAGTTCATTGGCATTTGGGAGACGAGTAAGAGAGGAGTCCAAAGAGGGCATGGTTGGCTTAGAGCATCATTGTGGTGATGCTGGCCTGCTCAGGAGGGGCTGCAGGAGTTGGGAGTGCTGTCCCTTGGCCTGGGCAGGGAGCTCCCAGCTCCAGTTTGTGTTGTCACTGCAGGGTTTGTAACTCTGCAGTTCCCAACCTGAGTTGGCTGCAGGGCGTGGGAAGTGTCTGCTTTGTGACTACAGGTGAGTTTTCTTTCAGAGCACCAGCAACAACCACGTGAGGAAAAGGAGCTGCTCCAGAGAAGCCTGAAAGAACTGCTGGAGCTGAGGCAAGAAGAAGTCACACAGCTCAGAAGAGAGAAAAAAGCAATAGGAACCTTCCTGAGCATGTGCAGGAAGGTGAAGAATTCTGTGAGAGGTAGAGTTCTCTAGAGTTCTAGGGGAGCAGTCTGAAAGTGGCAACTCCAGAAAACAGCATTGTCCTTGAAAATCTCTTGGCTTTGGGAACAGATTTGATTCTAAACCCCAAAGTGAGGGTAAGGAGGGGTGGGGAAAGTAAACCCAGAGCACTGGGGGGATCAAGTGAGTGCTTGTGCATCAAATGACACTTGCAGGGCTCCACCTGCCTAGTAGGCTTTTGTGGCTTGGGGGAATGGGATGAAGTGAGCTGGAGCAAGGCTGCAACACCTGATCCCCCTGTGGGCTGTCTCTGGTTACAGTGGATGTAGATGAAGTGGAATTTCAACACTCGGAAGATCTTTCCTCAAAAAGACTGAATCAAGTTGTGACCATGGGAAAGAGACCCTTGGAGGCCTTCTACAGCCTGAGCCCAGAGCTGAAAGGGTTTGTCCATAAAATGCACTCCTTTAAGGACAGCCTGATCTTCCAGCACTTCTGGGAGGAAGCAGCACAGAAGGCAGGAAAGGAGTATGAGTGTGACTATCCAGAGGAGGAGGAGGATGAGGAGGAGGAGGTGGTTCCTGACTTGGACCTTGATGATGTTTTGGACAGCATGATCCGCCCTTGCTTTGACAGCTACGCCATGCTGTATGATGATCTCAGATCAGGATGTCTCACACTTTCTGCAGTTGATAGAATTTTCCAGGAATTCACAAATCACCCTGAAGATCTCAGAGCAGAGCTGGACACCATCTGTGGGCTTCAGCCTGCAGAAGACAGAGCCTGGGTTGACCAGCGAGTCCAGCAGATCCAGCAGTACCATGAAATGCATTTAACCTTTGATGCTGCCAAGATCATTGCCCAAGTCAAAGACAGTTTAGGCCTCTCTGGTGACTTCAGCATCCTGGAAAATTTGTTGCATATAGTAAGTATCCCTGACTTTGGCTCTGTACTGTCAGGGTGGTGGCTAAATTTGAACCTTCCCACAAGTCTATCTCAGTCTGTCAAGAGCCATTCTCTGTCCCAAAATGCTTATTTGAGGTAAAAATCAGATGTTCCAAGTGCTCTTATGTAGTCATTCCTTAAAGAGAGATGATGATACTGCTCTGTTGGGGTGTGGCTTTGCAGAGGGCTTTCCTTTCCCTGCCGCAGAACCAGTGGCATTTCCCGATTCCAGACTCAGCGTGTGTTTGCACCACTTGCTTTCCAGACAGAAAAGCTTGAATCCTACAAGACCCAGAAGCTGGATTCCATCAGCCCTGAGCTCGTGCAGGCCAAGAAGCTGCTGCAGGGGATCACTGTGCCCCGCCGTGGCTGTCTGAAGGAGCTGGCCCAGCAGAAGGAGTTTGTCTGCTGGGTCAGAGAAGCACTGAAAGGTGTGTGCTGCTCATCCAGGAACTAGACAGAGAGTACTAGAAGGGATGGCAGCTTGTGTGGGGGCAGAAGGAACACTGAATCCCTGACCCATCTGCTTTGTGCCTTTGCAGCTTCTGGTGTTGATAGTTACATCTCTGATGGGCTGTGGTGTGGAATGTTCTAGGAGGACCCTTTAAAGGTGCCTGTGCAGTGTGGGCTGGTGCAGCACACAGTGACCACCCTGCTGGGAGCTGGGCTGGGCCTGGAGAGCTTCAGCAGCTCCTGCTGCTCAGTTCAGAGCTGTTGTTTCAGAGGATGGAGCTGTGTGTCTGCCAGCTGAGCTGTCTGACCTGCACAGGAACCCTCAGCTGCACACACCCCCCGGGCACTGCTCCCCTCCTGCCTGGGGATCCGGGGACTGTGGGGGTCCATGGATGGATGGATGGCCTGGGGAAGCTGATGGGGAGAGGGAATTTGCACAGGAGCTTCTGTTTAAAGCATTCTTCCTGCATTCCTGTAGAAGGTTCTGATGAGGGGTGGTGTCCACGCTGCCTCATTCCTTGTTCACTCTTGTGCTGCCTCATTTCAGACATAAACGAGGTGAAGGTGTTTGTTGACCTGGCATCCATCTCGGCGGGGGAGAACGACATGGACGTGGACCGTGTGGCCTGTTTCCATGGCACTGTGCACGGCTACTCCTCCCTGCTCTACGAGCTCCACCCACACTCGGGCTTCGAGGACTTCATGCGCTGCCTGCAGAAGCTGTGGCGAGCCCTGGACAGCGACGAGAGCCTCCCTGAGAAACTGGTGAGTTCTGCTGGAGCAGGGCCTCGCCATCCTCCTGCACTGCTGCCTTCCAGGAGTGGCTGAAGTTGGACTGAACCTGTGTGGGGACTTCACTACAGCTGTTACTGGAGGAAAAATCCCTAATGTGTCTGCAGCATAAAAACTCACTGCAGCAGCTGTAACTGGTGTGGCACAGGTTTCTCCAGGGCACTGTGGGGCTTTCCAGTGTGATGTGGCTTTCCAGTGTGATGTGGTGTAGCTTTGCTCATGCAAGTTTGGTGGCATGAAAGAGGGGAGGCAGATGCCTGGGAGCTCTTACCCTATTGCAGCAGGCCCTGCTTCTGTAGCAAGAGGCGTTGGAGCACTGTGGGCTCTGTTCAGCCTCCTGTGGGTGGGTAAGGAGGAGCTGTGCAGAAAGAACAGGCTGAAGCCAGTACTCATTCCCTTCTTCCTTCCCCATCATGATACTCTTGCCAGCCCCAGCTGTCCTGGTCAGGTGTAGACCAGAGATGCCGGATTTCAGAGCAGTCAGGGCAGTGCTTGTCTCCTTTCCCCACAGCGTGCCTCAGCTCAGCACCTGGAGTGGCTGAAGACAGTAAAGGAGAGCCATGGCTCTGTGGAGCTGTCCTCGCTGTCCCTGGCAGCTGCCATCAACAGCAGAGGGGTCTATGTGCTCAGGGCACCAGCTGATGGCCAGAAGGTGAGGTCACAGCTCCCAGTGCCCCTCCTGCCCGGGGGCTGCTGCCCCAGTGCTCCCCTGCCTGGGGCAGAGCCTCAGCCCCAGGCACACTGACAATCTCTGCCCTGGCAGGTGTCCTTGGACAGTGTCCTGCACTTCACCCTCCCAGGGAGCTCGGGGGACACCGAGGCCTCCTGGAAGTACTCGCTGGCAGAGCTCCGTGAGCTGCAGAACAAACTGATGCTCATGTCAGCCAAGGGAGAGCAAGGCCTGGAGGTGGAGAGGTTCTCTGAGGTCAGACACCCGACCCTGGGGGTTACTGGTGTTGGGGCCAGGGCTGGATTTTCCCTTGAGTGTAAGCTTTTCAGGCTGTGGTTGACAGTGGAGTTGCTGGGGGTGGTGGTCACAGCACATGGGTGTTCCTGCCTTTGGTTCCTTGTTAAGGTGGAACTAAGCTGGAGACAGAACAGTGAACTGGTGGCTTCATCCTCTGGCTGGCAGCATCACTGTACTTTTGTAGCAAGATGGCAGTTTTTCTGGTTTCCTGGGGATGCTTCTGTTAAAAAGTCACAGTCAGTCTGTGGTTGCTGTACAAGGCCTGACACACCTTGGGACCAAAGACTTTCTCTTCATTGAATGTCTTTCCAGTGGTTTCATGGCTGAAATTTTAAATCAGCTTGTTTCTCTCTCCTCTGTCCTCACACAGATCTTCTCCAATGTCCAGAGACTTGCCCAGGCCTTTATAGACCTTTACTCAGCTGGGAACATGCTTTTCCGCTCCTGGCTTGCCCAGGTGTATTGTTCACCCCACAGAGAATGCTGTGTTCTTATAGACTTCTCCCTGGGTCCCATCCCAGTGCTGGAAGGGCAAGGGGATATGGCAGCTGTGCTCCCAGCCCTCTGCAAGACCATGGAGAGTTTCCTGGAGAGCTGGAAAAGCTTCATGAACACAAAGCGGTTGGATCATTTCTACTTGAACTACTACAGCGCGGAGCAGCTGGTGTACCTGTGCCAGGAGCTGGGCCAGGGCAGCCCCAGCCAGGCTGCCCTCATGATGCTCTCCTTCCTCAGCCACAACTGCACCGAGCAGGATGTCCTCACAACACTCCTGAGCCAGAGCCCCCCCAGCTCAGGGAGGGCTGTTTCTGACTTCCAAGTGCCGCTGGATGGGGAGAAGGACCTGAGTGCCCAGCTGGAGTGCATCTGGGAGTGCTACATGAGCAACATGGGCTCCTTCCTCCCCAACTGCCTGGACATCGACACACTGGGCATGTGGCTGGAGAACCTGGCCAGCAGGGGCGGGGAATGTGTCACCAGAGACTTCCCTCAGGACCTGCTCTTTGTGGGCCAGCCCAACCTCATCACCTGCCCTCGCTCGGAGGTGCTGAGCTCCGCCCTGGCCATTTACATGAACAGCCCCGAGCAGCCCCTGCCCACCTTCGACGAGGTGCTGCTGTGCACGCCCCAGACCAGTGCCGAGCAGGTGGGGCTGTTCCTGCGCCGGTGCCTCATTCCCTGCCACGGGGGGGACAAGATTTACACCATGCTCTACGCAGATGAGCTGAGCTATGAGGTCAGCTGCAGGGCAGAGGAGCTGTTCCAACACCTGCAGTGCTACAGCAGCTCCTACAGGCTCATCATCCTGTGCAACTGCGAGCGGGAGAACAGCTACCTGCCCTCTGCCTTCAGCCACTGCAAGGTGCACATGATTCCCCAGAGGTCACGGGCAGACATCCAGCAGTACCTGCAGCACCACTTCCGAGTGGCTCAGCCCTCCAGCTCGGCTGCAGCCGTGTTCAAGGAGCACATGTGTGTTGGGATTGTGTCCTCCAAAAGAGCTGGCATGGGTAAGGCAGCGTGTGCAGAGTGGGCTCTGCTGGGAGTTCAGACCCAGAGTGGGGGTCACCTTCCCGGGTTTTGTGCCATAGCTTTAAGTGTCTTGGTCAAAAAGAGCAGTTCAGACTGTCAGTGCAGTGAGGTGAAAGCTGGAAGTCACCTTTTGACTTTAGAGCAGTCCCTGGTTTGACTTTAGAAACAAGCACAAAATAGAATCTGTTCAAGTCCTAATGAAAAGTAAAGCTTCTCTCAGGCAGTGGAAGGAAAACAAACCATATGGGTAACAAGAGCAATGTGTTGGATTCCAGGCTCCAGCTGCTCAAACCAGATTTAGACTTTCTTCTGGAATGCCTTTTAAGAAGCTTCAGAGATTTTAGGGCATGGGGTACTCAAAAATTTTCTTTCCTTCTGTCTGTTATGGTCGTATATATCTGATATTGATGGCTTTAATTCTTGTGGTGTTTTTTATAAACAGGGAAATCTTTGTATGTGAAGAGGCTGCATGAGAGACTGCAAGAAGAGCAGCCTGACTGTACAGAACTCCTGAAAACCATCAGACTGATTGAACCAGAAGTGGATGAAGATAAAGTGCTAAAGTCTCTCCTGCCTTTTCTGAAGAGAGAGCACCAGACAAAGCCCATGATATTCCATTTTGATATCACCTCCTCAGTGAGTGCATCCCTCCCACAGCTGCCTTGTCCTACAGGTCCTGTGTGGACCCTTGCAGGAACTTTCCTTAAAGCTCTTGTTTCTCAATCAGCCATTTCCCTAGCATGTGTTTTCAAATTATTGTGTGAGTAATACACAAATACCATCAAGGTGATTGAACTCTGGAACAGTTGCCCAGAGAAGCTGTAGAGTCTCCAACCTTGGAGACATTAAAAACCTGACTGAATGTGGCCCTGGGCAGCCTGTTCTAGCTGGGCCTGCTTTGAGCAGAGAGCCTTCCCACCCTCAAGTGTTCTGTGATTCTGTGAAGTTGTGATGGGTAAGTAAAGAACTGCCTTGGTATCTCTTCTTGTGATAGGTGCAGCGTGGAATTCCAGAGTTTCTCTTCAAGCTGTTGGTTTTGCAGTACCTGACAGATAATAATGGCAACATGTGGCTACGGCAGAAGTGTCATCTGTACATCATTGAAATCCTGGAGGTGTCCCCAGTGCCAAAGAAAGCAGCCAGACCTGTATGTACCAGCAATGCTCCTTTTCTGGGAATTTCTGTCACTTTACACGTGTTTGTACATAGCTGTGGTGAGTTGTAGAGACTGTAACTGTAACCACAGCACAGTTCTGTGTTCCTGTGCTGTATCCCATAACAAGCTGGTGTCCCTGCTGTTGTACAAAGTGACATGAACACCAGACAGCAAATGAGGCCTGTCCAGTTTCCTTGGGTTGGTGATTTCTGAATGCCTGTTAGTCCAAGCCTCACTGCCCCAACTGTAACATTTATAGGAAACATAAAAATGCAGAATTTGATCTCCCTCATGTTAATTTGCATGTTTGAAAGTAGGGGAATATTTATATGCAGCTGTAAGAACAGAATGTAGAAGTGGCTGGAATAAATACCAACAGTTTCTTGGATTTAGTTTTCTTTGAAGTAACCCTGAGAAGGCGCTGGAGGTGATGCCAGGCTTGTGTTCCTGGAAGGAAAATGTAGAAGGGAATAGAATTCATTGGTGCATTTTAAGTGGAAGAAGGGATGCACAGGGGAAAAGGCTGGCTCCTGTTCCTCAGGTCTGTGGTTTTAGGCAAGGAGACTGTTAAGAACAGATTAACTAAGCTGATGAGGACTGAAGCTCTGTGATGACTTTTTCTTTTATTTTATTTTCTTTTTCTCTTCTCCAGGTGTCAGTGAGCCAGAAGTACCACTTCTTGGATGTGTTCCCTAAAATAACATGCAGGTCTCCCAAAGAAGTGCTAGAAATGGAGACACTTGAGAACCGTTCTGGGGGCGCTTTGGACCTGGGAATGGACAAGAAGGAATTCTGCAGTGAGGCTTTCCAGAGACCCTTCCAGTACCTGAAGAGGTTTGACCAGGGCTGTGACCTGGACACGTTCTGGTATGAGGAGCTGTCGGTGGAAGGCAGCCCTGCAGAATGTCTGCAGCTCTTCCTGCTGCACTGCGGGGTCGTGGATCCCTCCTGGGCAGAGCTCCGCAACTTCACCTGGTTCCTCAACATTCAGTTGAGAGACTGCGAAGATTCTGACTTTTGCAACCCTATCTTTGTCCAGGACACTTTGAAAGGTTTCAAGAACTTTGTGGTTGGCTTCATGATTTTAATGGCGCGGGATTTTGCCACGCCCTCCCTGAGCATTTCTGACCAGAGTTCAGGAAGACCTGAATCCTCTCACCTGGAGAACGTTGCTGAGGAAGATCTGCTTCCTTTCCGCATCAGGAAGAAGTGGGAGTCGGAGCCTCATCCCTACCTGTTTTTCAATGAGGATCGCGTGTCCATGACATTCATTGGTTTCCACTTCCAGCAGACTGGGAATTGCATCGATGCCATCAATCCTCTGAACGGCAACGTCATCAAGAAGAACATCATGAGTCCCCAGCTGTACCATGGCTTGTCAATGCAGGGGGTTCCCTTCAACGTGCACTTCGATCAGCTGCCCCGTGGGGAGAAGCTCGAGAGGCTCTGCATGGTGCTGGGGCTCTCCTGGGTGTTGGACCCCGACGAGACGTACGAGCTCACCATGGACAACGTGCTGAAAATGTTGGCCATCGAGATGCGATTCCGCTGCAACATCCCGGTCGTCATCATGGGAGAAACGGGCTGTGGGAAAACCAGGCTGGTGAAGTTCCTGTGCCAGCTACGCAGAAGCTTACTAGAGGTGGAGAACATGAAGCTTGTCAAGGTTCACGGAGGTACCACCGCAGAGATGATCTACGCCAGGATCAGAGAAGCAGAAGCCCTGGCTAAATCCAACAAGGAGAAGTACGGGTTGGACACCGTCCTGTTTTTCGATGAAGCCAACACCACAGAGGCCGTGAGCAGCATCAAGGAGGTTCTGTGTGACCGCACGGTGCAGGGGCAGCCCTTGGCCTCTGGCTCCGGGCTGCGGATCATCGCGGCCTGCAATCCCTACCGCAAGCACACGGACAGGATGATCCAGCGCCTGGAGCTGGCTGGGCTGGGCTACCGGGTCAAAGCTGACGACAGCAGGGAGAAGCTGGGCTCCATCCCGCTGAGACAGCTCGTGTACCGCGTGCACGCGCTGCCGCCCAGCATGATCCCGCTGGTCTGGGACTTCGGGCAGCTCGGCGACCGCGCAGAGAAGATGTACATCCAGCAGATCGTGCAGCGCGCGGCCAGGGACGAGCAGCTGCCCGTGGCCAGGGACGAGGTGAGCACCGTCACTGACGTGCTCTTTGTCTCCCAGCAGTACATGAGGCAGAGGGACGACGAGTGCAGCTTCGTCAGCCTGCGGGACGTGGAGCGCTGCGTGGAGGTGTTCAAGTGGTTTTACAGGCACAGGCGGCTGCTGCTGGGGGAGCTGGAGAAGTTCCTGGCCGAGAGGAAAGCTCCCAAGGGCAGCGGTGACAGGAACGCCGTCACCTGGGCCTTGGTGCTGGCGGTCGGGGTCTGCTACCACGCGTCCCTGGAAAGGAAGGAGCCGTACAGGACTGCCATCAGCCAGGTCCTCCCGAAGCCTTATGATAGCCAGAAAAGGATTTTGGAAGAAATATCCCTGATGCAGGACTTATTCCTGAGTGGGGTGCCCCTCCGGGATACCATAGCAAGGAACTTGGCCTTGAAGGAAAATGTCTTCATGATGGTCATCTGTATTGAGCTGAAAATCCCTCTTTTTCTTGTTGGGAAGCCTGGGAGCTCCAAATCCCTGGCAAAAACCATCGTGGCTGATGCTATGCAGGGTCAAGCAGCTCATTCTGATCTATTCAAAGAGCTGAAGCAGATCCATCTCGTGTCTTTTCAGTGCAGCCCTCTCTCCACTCCAGAGGGAATCATAGGCACTTTTAAGCACTGTGCTCGATTCCAGGAAGGGAAGAACTTGGAGGAGTATGTCTCAGTGGTGGTTTTGGATGAGATTGGGCTGGCAGAAGACTCTCCCAAAATGCCCTTGAAGACTTTGCATCCACTTTTGGAGGACGGCTGCATAGATGATGTCCCTCTTCCTCACAAAAAGGTTGGCTTCATCGGGATTTCCAACTGGGCTTTGGACCCTGCCAAGATGAATCGAGGCATCTTTGTGTCTCGTGGGGACCCCAGCAGAGAGGAGCTCATTGAGAGTGCAAAGGGCATCTGCTGCTCGGCACGAGGGGCTTTGCAGAAGGTCGAGCAGTATTTCCATCACTTTGCAGATGCGTATGAAAACATTTGCAAGGCCCAAGACAGGGAGTTCTTTGGCCTGCGTGACTACTACAGCCTCATAAAGATGTTTTTTGCCTTAGCTAAGAGCTCCAAAAACGAGCCCACACCTCAGGACATCGCCGCAGTGGTTCTTCGTAACTTCGGGGGCAAAGATGATGTCAATGCCCTGGAAATATTCACTTCCAAGTTGCTAGAAAGAGGGGAGATACACGCTCACGATATCAGCAGGATAGAGCTGATCCGCCAGAACATTTACAGCAGTTCTGAGGATGGGGACTGCAGGTACCTGCTTGTGCTGACTGAGAACTATGCAGCACTGCACATCCTCCAGCAGGCTTTTTTCACTGCCCGACAGCAGCCAGAAATCATCTTCGGCTCCAGTTTTCCTAAGGACCAGGAATACACCCAGATATGCAGGAACATCAACCGAGTGAAGGTCTGCATGGAAACTGGCCAGATGGTCGTGCTCCTCAACTTGCAGAACCTCTACGAGAGCCTCTACGATGCCCTGAACCAGTACTACGTGTACCTGGCTGAGCAGAAGTACGTGGATCTGGGGCTGGGCACCCACCGGGTCAAGTGCCGGGTGCACCCCAAGTTCCGCCTGATCGTCATCGAGGAGAAGGACGTGGTGTACAAGCACTTCCCCATCCCGCTGATCAACCGGCTGGAGAAGCACTACCTGGACCTGAGCACCGTGCTGGACAAGGGGCAGAGGGAGGCGGTGCAGGAGCTGCAGCGCTGGGTGCAGGAGTTCACGGCCGTCAATACGGAGGAGCACTTCATCAGGCAGCAGCACTACAGCCCTGCAGACGTGTTCGTGGGCTACCACGCCAACGCCTGCGCCTCGCTGGTGCTGCAGGGCACGCAGCGCCTGCAGCCACGCTGCGCTCCTGCACAGCTCCTGCCCCATGTCACAGAGTGGGCAAAGCTGGCCCTGCTCAACTGTGCCACCCCCGACGCCGTCATCCGCCTGTGCAGCTCCGTGGGGGTGTTCATGGCGCACTCCCTGGCGCACACCTACTTCAGGCTGCAGCAGCACACGTCCTTCGCTGACTTCCTGGGTGCCCAGGTGTGCACGGGGGCTGGGCCCCAGGTGGCCTTCACCGAGGTGAGTCTGGGGTGCCCCCGAAGCCCCCTGAGCTGTGCTCAGCTCTGGGTGCCAGGGCTGCAGCATGGCACTGCCCGTGTGCACCACGATGCCCGGGTGTGCGGAGATGGTGGCAAATAAACCACCTTAATTTTGGGGTGCAGCCCAGCTCTGCAGCAGGCTGGCAGCCCTGGCAGCACAGGTGGGTCTGTGCTGCATCGCTGCCCCTCTGTGCCCAGGTCACCACCTTCTCACGGCTGCTCACCAGTGCTGACGTTCCCTGCCTGGAGAGGGAGGTGCAGGGCAGGGCACAAAGGCCCCAGATCCTGTTCCTGCAGCAGTTTGACACCGAGTACTCCTTCCTGAAGAGCATCCGGTGAGTCTGGGCTGTGTTCTCCTGCTTGGAACAGGCTGCAGGGTGTGGAAGGTGTGTGGGCAGAACATTTGGAGTAGCACAGATGGAAAAGGGGGGCTGTGCTGCCAGTGGGCTCAGGACAAACCTTTTCAGCTCCATCACATGAGATGGGGTTTGGTGTTTTGATGTTTTTCTCTCTCCTCCTGCAGCAGCCAAAGCTAATGTGGAGTGACTGGTTCTGTGATCTTTAATGTTTGATCTTTACAATTAGTGACTTCTGTTAAATCTGTTTTTACTCTTCAGGGATTTCCTGGATGCTACTTCAGGAAATAAAGTCCTCATTATTCAGACAGACTTTGAAGATGGCTCTCAGGATGCCCAGCTCATCGCCTCAGCCAAGTGAGTTGGGTGTGGAGTGGTTCAGATCTGCCTGGCCACTCCTCACTGTGTTTGCTTATTGGTGCTGTTCTGGGATCTCACGCTCAGGAATGTGCAATCCTTTCTTCTGTAGCAGAATGAATCTAAATGCACTGATTGTATTTCAAATAATAATCCATAACCCGAGTCAGAATAAGCTAAGTTGGGTGAAATGAGCAGATAATCCCCTTTGAAGTGTGAATTCTGGCCACTGGCTGCAGAAGTCCTGAAGAGCTGAGGGTCATGGCATAACTCAGGGCACAGCTGGAGGTGGCAGCTCAGCACCACAGCTGGAAGGAAGGAGTGGCACTCACCTGTGTCTGTTCTGGGAGAGGAAATGTGTCCTCTCTGAGGAAAGACCCATGGCCATGAACCTGTGTCTGCCTTTGCTCTGCCAACTGCATTTCCTCTTTGCTGCAGGTACACTGTGGTTAATGAGATCAACAAGGTGGACCTGGGGGACGTCTCTGTCTTTGTTTACTTTATCATGAAGCTTTCCCGGGTGGAAGGAGGAACATCCTACGTGGGATTCCAGGGAGGTGGGTGTGCCCGTCCCTCCCTCCTCACTCTTCAACTGCCTTCAGGCAATCATTTCTCTCACTCCCTGTTCCTTTAAATGCTGAAAACCTGGGCTCAGTGCATCCTGGGGGTTGTCAGAGCTGCTTCCCTGTCCCACAGGACTGCCCAGTGGATTGGTACCTGGCAGTCCTGGGTGGGAGCGGACAGACAGGTCCCCTGTCCAGCTGGAGAGCAGCACACAGCCACAGGGGTGACTCTGTGAGTGTCTTGTCCTCCAGAGGCTCTCTGAGCAGGTGCTGACATGTTCTGCTCTCAGCAGCAAGGTTCCTCTGGGTCTTGGGGTTTCTCTGAGAGCCTCAGAACCTTGGAACTGTCAGGCAGGGACATGTGCAGCAGCAGTTCTGAGGGCATTGTGCTTTCCCCTCCTACAGCAAGAGGTGAGAGTTAGTGAACTCTGAACACAACCCCAGGTGCTGGCAGGTAATTCTGGGGGAGCTCTTGTGGCAGAACCAGCTGCAGGCTGGGGGTGATCCCTTGCTGTTCTCTGCCTGCAGGGCTGTGGCAGTCGGTGCACATAGATGACCTGCGCAGGTCCAAGGACATGATCTCTGACCTGACAGCCCTGCAGAACCTCACCATCAGCCAGGTGTTCTCTGAGGATGCAACCACAGGTGAGCTGTGTGCTGGGGACAGGGGGAGCTGTGGTCCCAGACTTGGTACTACAGGAACTGATGCCCGGCACAACGTATCTGATCCTGCTCAGCACCTGGTTCTGGGGGTCACCACGTGGCTCTCAAGTTGTATTTAATTCATTGCTCCAACTTTAGGTCACCGAGCAAGTTAATTTGGTATTTTTCCCTTTTGTTTTTGACAAAAAAGTGGCATTTGCACTGCTCAGCAGCCTGAGAGCTCTGTCCTAGCACAGGAGGCAGCAGATGCTGCATGGCAGAGACCACTGACAAGGATCTTTCTCTCCCCTCAGCATTTTTGTGCTCTTTCCTTCCACCACACTGCCTGACAGGAGTCAGGGAGAGCTTAAGGCATTAGCTCAGTGTCACATTTCTTCTAGTTCTTGCTGCATGAAGTCTGACAGCCTGAGCAGCTGTGGCTGTGTTTGAGAGGTGAATCTCAGCTACTCATGCAGGTGCTCATGGATCTCTGACAGATGTTCTGCTGCTCTGGGGGGCAGTTGCTAAAATAAACTCTCATGTGACTGAGGCAGGAGTGCACTGCTGCTTTCTAATACAAATTCTGTAGCTGCAGCTCTGCCTGCCAATGGAGAAGCGCAGGAGGAAGAGATGGAGGTTGAAACATCAGTGCCAGGAGCAGAGCACCATGAGGTCAGTTCAGAATACACTGTTTACCTCTCAGCTGTCACTGTGGCTCTGCTCTGTCATCCATGGCTGCACCCCACCTTTTGTGTCTCCCCTTCACCTGAATCTTATCAGCAATATTTGCATCACGAGCTACTGATCAGACACAAGTTCCTCCTCCCCACTGCCCAGTCAAAATCAGCATCACTAAAGAAATAAACCAAGGACTCCATAATTCCTTAGTCATTTCATTCTTCTGATTTTTAAAATTCAGCTCCAAGAGTTTCTGTTGCCTTTCTCTCCCTGGAGTTGGGAGCTGTGGTCCTGAGCCTTGCTGTGTGCTCGGAGCTGGAGCTGGAGCTGGCTGAGGACTTGGCTGTGCTGCAGCCACACTCCCACTGCCCTGTGTGCCCCTGGCAGCCTCAGCTGGACATGGCCAGCACCAGGACAGGTAGCATTTCCCAGGAAGGGCAGATTTTTCCCTAGTTACATTGACTAATTCCACTTCTTTCCTCAAAGTGCTGAATCTTTCCCCTGCAGGAATCTTAACTCAGCACAAGTACTGTGTCCCAGGCCAGTTTGAAAGAGCCACAAGAGCTGCATCATGTATTTGACAGCAAAAGAGCTGAGAATTGCAGCCTGGGATGAGGGAAGCTGGGAGCAGGGATACCAGGCAAAGGGAGCACTGTAAAGCTTTGAAGGGAGTGTGCTGGGGACAGGAGGGTCACTCAAGGGGAATGGCTGTGTTTTCCTGGGCAGGATGAGATCCTGGACACCACTGT
Organism: Rhabdornis inornatus; assembly: GCA_013397075.1. Taxonomy (NCBI): domain Eukaryota; kingdom Metazoa; phylum Chordata; class Aves; order Passeriformes; family Rhabdornithidae; genus Rhabdornis; species Rhabdornis inornatus. The sequence continues at coordinate 51,835 of VWZS01003178.1, read as the reverse complement.
GCTGCTGAGGACCTGTGTGCAGAGTGCTGTGGGGATGCTGCGGGACCAGAACGAAGACCTGAGTCGAAGCAGGAGGAGAATTGAGATTCTGCTTGGCTTTTTCTCCAGAGAGGATGAGCTGAAAGGTGTGTGCTGCAGGGACATCTGTGTGTGCCCCTGGACATCTGGAGGCCACCAAAACATGTCAGTCAGGTCACTGGGGATCACTTGCTGTGGTGCAGACAGGGGGGATCTCCCAGGAATGTGTGTCCATGCTCCTGGGTGTTGGTGGTTGTAGGGCTTTTCTGCTCTTCACGTGGTGGTTTTTTCTCTGGCTGTGCTGGCTGGTTTTTTCCCCACTTGGCCAATTATTGAAACAACTGTCAAATGCTGTGCTTGGTGGGATATTTAGGTCCAAGCTAATAGAAGACACAAGTTCCCTGTTGTTTTGTAGCCTCTTTCCTGAAGATAACCAAGGCTCGTCTCTCCAGCCTGTTGAAGAAGCAAGAAGAAAATTCCCTTCACCCAAAAAACTGGGTGCTTCGGGAGGCTTCCAACCTCAGTGCTCTGCAGGAGGCAGGTACCTTCAGGTGAGGACAGCAGCACTGCCTTGTCACCTGCAGCCTCCCAGGCAGAGTCTGCAAGTGGCACCTGTGCAACAGAGGCAGCAGCTTTGTGTGATCTCAACATTTGCAGTGTCAGTCTCCAGTCTGTGCTGGAGACTCTATGAAGGGAGCTTTAGCCTCTCCTGGGGGAAGGTGAATTAGAGCTGAAGGGGCTGTACTGGGACAGGAATGCACAAGTGCTGGAGTGGAACAGTGGGATTACAGGTGAGCCAGGAGTTAGAGATGTGCAGGGCTTTTTGTTGGTGGTATTTTTTTCCCATAAAGGCAGCATTAGGATTCTGTCATGTGCACATGTCAGCAGTTATTCAGGACAGGCACCTCCTGTTTTGCTGATGTCGTTGCTCACATTCCCTCTGGGTTTCTCCATCTCTTTCTGCCCAAAGGCACACCCTGTGGAAGCGAGTGCAGAAGGTGGTCACTCCCCTCCTGGCTCTCCTGATCACTGTCATAGACAGGAATGGCAATCTGGAGCTGCTGGCCAGGCCAGGAGCAAAGTGGGTGACAAACCTGTGGATGTTCATCTTCAGTGACACCAAATTCCTGAGCGTCCCTCCTGGTGTGGGGAAGAACAGGTGAGGAGCAGCAGGAGGGCTGGGCTGGGCTGGGCTGGCAGCACTGGGAGCAGCCCAGCACTGGCTCTAACCCCCGAGGCAGAGGCAGAGGTTGTTTGTTGGCTGCTCTGTGAGGGCAGCAGGGCACTGCTCACAGTTCAGTCTCTTCTTCCTGCCTGGCCCTGAGTGCTGCTGGGCTTTGGTCCCTGGCCCTTGGCATGTTTCCCCTCCTCAGCCTGCCCAGTGTGCTGCCAGTACAGCCTGCCCAGGGAGTGCTGCCTGAGGAAGGGCCAGTGCTCCACAGCTGCCAGGGTGTATCAGACTCCTGCAGTTCCCTCCCCTTCTCTTTTCCCTCCTAGGGCTCAGCTGCTTTCTGCAGCCTCTTGCCTGTTTTTCTGCACTGTGCTTCCCAGACAAAGCCAGGTGTATTCATGACCTTTTATTCCTCAGCTCTCAGCCAGAGATAATCCTGGTGCAGAACAACATGATGGTATCTGCTAATGCTGGGAATGAGATGCCCTTCAGCTGGAGGATAAAGGAGTACCTGGAAGAGATGTGGCTGGAGGCTCAGTACATCCAAAACACTGAAGGTGAGGGCCTGGCTTCAGCATCTCCATCCACTGCCCTTTGAGCTCTGGTTGGTCACTGCTGTGCTTCTCCTGTCACTGGAGTCACCTTCAGTCCCTCTGTGCTCCTGTGAGCCAGCAGAGTTCTGTGCAGGCAGCTTTTCTTTGTGCTTCCCACCATTCGTCTTTCTCACCTATTCTGTGCCCTTGCATTCAAAATGCTGTGGAGCAGCCAAGAGTTAATGACAAGGTGAGATTCCAGAAATAAGACACCGGTGCTGGGCTGACAAGGCCTGGCCTGAGTCCCTCCTCAGTGCCCTGGATGAGGGGAGGGCTGGATGCATCAGTGATTAATGAGGTGTCAGTGTCTCTAGGATAGATGCTGTGTCAAAGCCAGCTTCCTCCCAATATCCAGCTTTTCTCTGCATCCTCATTTTCCAGGCCACGCTGAGAAGTTTGTGGAATACTTCCAGAAAACTGCCCTGGGAAAATTCATCTCTGCTCTGACTGAGGGAGAAAGGCAGATGCTCTTCCAGTGCTACATCACCGACTTCATTGTCTTGACCATTGGTGTGTCCTCCCAGGAGGAGCTGCAGGTCAGTGTCTGCAACAGGGGCTGGAAACCCTGTGAATGTGTCCTTCTGAATTCTCATCTTTCAGAGAGTTTTGCCAGGATTTCCAGTACAAAATGCATTAAAAAAGCACTTTGTCACCTTTGGTTTTCCGTTTCCCACCCCTGCAGTGTCTGCGGGTGGCGTTTGTGTCCTGTGTTGACGAGTGGGTGGCAGAGTCCCCCTGGAGAGAGGAGCTGGTGCCTGCCCTGCCCTGGGTCCACCTGGCACACAACCAGTTCAAGAGCCGCCTGCAGAACTTCTCCAGGATCCTGGCTGTGTACCCCCGTGTGACTGGCTACCTCCTGAAGCAGCAAGGATGCAGAATTGCTCGCTCAGAGATGGTAAATTCACTCCCAGGCACTTTGTGAATTTGCTGCTGTTCAGTCTCCTTTGGATTTCAGTGACAGCAGGTGGGAAGCACAGGCTCAGGTTCCTCAGAATTGGGAATGATCTGCTGTGCTGTTATTGCTACAAACAGGTTTTTAAATAGCTTGCTCTGCTTTTGCAATAGTTAATAGGACATGCTAACGAGCCAAGCCACAAACATGAGAATTGCAGAGCTTAAGATAATCAAGTAGAACATTATTCAGTAGAACACGTGCTACACATGTAACAAACCAGCCCAAGGTCCATAATAATTCTGAGGTGCAGCTGTTGTGGAAGCCTTGGCCCTGTGTGTGTGCAGGTTCTGGACGTGCTGGCTGCTATGGTGTGTGCAGAGGAGCTGGAGAAGCAGGTGCAGACAGCCCCCCCTGAGCTCTGGCTGCAGAGAGTGAAGAATCTCCACATGCCCATTGAGTTCCTGTGCCAAGAGGAGGGTGCCCAGCGCCCGGGGAGCCAGTGCCATCAGCTGCTCAGGGAGCTCAGGTGGGTACCAAGCTCTGCTCACAGCCCTGCTCTTGGCCTGCTGGTTCACTGGGGCATTGGAGCAGGCTGAAGCTGTTCTGCTGCTGCTTTTGTCAGGCTTTGCAAACCTTGCCAAGTTCCTGCTGGGCTCAATTACATACCAAGCAGCAAGAACCACATTTTTTTCCCCTCATCTCCTGCAGATTCTCTCTCTAAATCTGGCAGTATCATCTGGTGCATTCCATCTGGGTTCAGGGGTTATTTAAAACTCTCCTCAGGTTCCTGTTAACCAGCAGTGTCTCCCTACTTCATCCTCTGTGCATAAGGACTCAAGAGATGGGGAATTTCACTGCATCTTGTGTTTTGGAAGAAAGCCCAGAGCAGTACACCAGTTTCTTACAGACCTTGTTTAGTTTATTTGAAGTGAAAAAAGTGCAGCTAATTGTGATTGGTATTTTAAAAGTTTTTTGATAGTTAGAGGTGTGAGAAGGTGTGTGCATGGTGCTGGTCCTGCTGCACTGCTGCCTCCAGGCCAAGCCCCTGCACCCTGAGCCCCCTGGGTTAGCTGCTGGAGTGTGTTCTGTCCTTGACAAAAATCCCTCTGGAAAGCCAAACAAGTGACAAGGGCAGGAATGCTGTGGAGGGGAGCACGAGCAGCAGTGGCATCCATGGCTGCCCTGGTTGCCTCTGCTGCTCTCTGCTGCCCTGTTTGGTGCCATCCTGCTGTGCCCCCAGAGCCTGCTGGAGCCGTGTGTTTGCCATGGCACTCTTTGTGGAGCACGTCCTGTTTGGGATCCACGCCGTGATGCCAGAGTTCAAGGGCTTGGTGAGAAAATACACTCTGCTTCTTGCCAAGGTGAGCAAAGCTGGGATTTCAGCTCTTCCCTCTTCTGCTGATGGTGGGAATTCTGGTCTCAGGTGTTGTAGCTGAGTCACTGGGCTTTGTCCTTTCCCTGTGCAGTGTTTCCAGCACAATTCAGACATGAAGTCTCATCGAACCTTTGCTGCAGTGATGACAGTGCTGTGCCAGTGCAAGGACGAGGTCAGCAGCAGGCTCTACAGGTACTGACACTGGCACAGGCTGCAGGGGCCAGCAGGGACATGGCCTGTGTTGTACTGCCAGCACACTTCTGGCACTGCTGCATGGGGTGTGGTGAAAGGCAGAGGAAGAGCAATGACCCTGCTTGGTTCTGCACCCTGAGCTGAGCAGTGAGCCAGCCTGTCCTGCATTATCTGCTCTCGGTCCAGCTGCAGCTGAACATCTTGTTCAAGGCTTTTGGGGAGGCACCATGGAGCAGTTGTGTTCATTGCTGTTTCTGGATTCCAGGCATGGTCTGGGGCCGTGTTCCATCTGCCTGGGAGAGCCAAAGGACCCCGTGTGCCTGCCCTGCCACCACGTGTTCTGCCACAAGTGCATCAGCCAATGGCTGGTGCCAGCACAGATGCACTGTCCCTACTGCAGGGTTGCTGTGGAGGATGTGGAGTTAACTGTCTCTGAGGAGCTCAGGTACTGCAGCCACCCTCTCCAGGGTGGGAGCATTGGGTGGGGAGGCTTTGTGAGGAATTCTCAACTCTGAACAGAGTGGGGGATGAACTCTGCTTCATCCCTCTGGAACTGAACAGGTCCTGTCTGTTCTGTTGTTTCCAAAATGAGGAAAGCTGTCTTGGCCTCTGTAAAAACATGCAAATCATAGAATGGTTTGGGTTGGAAGGAACCTTAAGGATCATGTCATTGGGAACTCTATCTTCCTTTGGTGACTTTTGCCTGTGTGTGCTTGATTCCTCTGTGGTTTAAGAGGTTCTGTGTTTGGTTTTGCCCCTCCCAGAGCTGCCATAGCGAAGAACGCCCTGTTCCGGCAGAGGTGCAATAATTTCTTCATCGATGCAGTCACCAGCATGTGCTTCAAGGACAACGAGCCCCCTGAGCCAGAGGTGATCCAGAGCCTCCTGAGTCTGCTCTTTGTTCACAGGAGCCATGTGAAAGACTCAGGTGAGCTCCCTTCACCCTGACACTCACAGGGCTGGATCTGTCAGCACCTTCCCTCACCTGCCAAGCCCGTCCTTCCCTTGTCTCCACAGATCACCCTGCTGTCTACACAAAATTCCTGTCCCCGTTTAATGATGAGGTGGATGAAACTCCCATCATCCGCTCTGTGATGCTGAAGCTGCTCCTGAAGTACAGGTGAGCACATTCAGCTCAGGGAGGTCAGGCCAGGGCCAGGCTCAGCTCTGTTCCTCATCGAACACATCTGATTGTTCTCCTCACCTCCATGAGTTTCACTGAATTTGAATCCCTTTGCATCAGTCATGCAACTTGGCTGGCTTGCGTGGAGCTTGTGGTGCAGTGTGAGCAGCCTGTGCAGGGTTTACCTGGCTGTCCCTCACTAACCCTGTGCTGAGGGTGGATGCCTGGCTGCTGCAGGGTGCCTGAGTAGTTGCTCTGATCTAGGTCAGCAAAGAAAAACTCCTCGTTCACAGAGATTTAATCAGGACTGATCCTGTGTCTGCTCCACAGGCCTCCCCATTCCCACAGCCCTCCCAGCCTCCCTTTGCAGGCAGGGCACAAAAGCCCTGTGTCAGGTGTGACCAGCTCCTGCATGAGCTGCCTCTTGCCCTGGCAGTGCTCAGTGAGCACTGGTGATGATCAAAGCCTGGCTCAGGCTGTGAAGCCAAACATCCCCTGCAGAAAATGGCACGATGGCTTTTCCATTTTACTGGATCCAGAGTGACCCCACGTGTCACACCCTGGGGCTGTCTCTGGGAGCTGTGCTGTGATTTAGAGCAGGGCAGTCCTGTCAGCATGGCTGCTGTGTAAGGGGCTGTCTCTCTCTCCTGTAGCTTCAATGAAGTGAAAGATGATGTGCAGCATTACCTGTCCCAGGTGGAGCACAACGAGCTCCTAGAGAAAAATGACAAAAAAGAGCTCTACTTGCTTTTTGTCAACTGCTTGGAGGTAAGAGCCATGAAACTGTTGCAGTTTCGTGAGTAAAAAAAGTCAATAACAGAAATTCTTCTGTAATTCTAGGTGTGTTTCTTGTGTATATAACTATTTTTTCGATTAGAAAGCCCAAAAGGAGTTGATATTAATTTACCTGGTCAGAATTGCTCTCAAGAATGAGCCTTGCTTTTTAAGGAAAGGCTTGTGTGTCTTGGCAGGGTTACATAAATTCTTTCCCTTGGTCTGGGTGTTAAAACTCAAACTCCAGCACAGGAGTGCAGCAAGCAGAGCCTTTCTCGTGGCAGTAGCCCACTGCTGAACTGCCTTCTTGTCTCCACAGACACTTAAACTGCTGTGCAGAACTTAAATTATTATGTCTTTTGGATTGATCCCTTTCCTCTCCTTGCATAACTTTCAAGGCTTTGGTCAACTTAAAACAAATGTGACAGCAGGGGAGAGGTTTCATTACTTACAGGTTTTAAGTGACTTTGTAGTTAAAATCACCGTTTGTGTTCTTGCTAAGGGACAGACAGGTAGAGCTTGGCATCTTGGAACATGGAATGTGTGTTATTCACTGCCTGCTCATGCTCATGCTCCAAGCTTGGGGAATGTGGGGCAGCTGGGGCACATCCTAAAAATGGTGTTTGGTGACATGGCAGAGATTTAGGATGAGGGAACAATGGCTGTGGGGTGGAGGGTGCAGGGATGGTGTGGAGGGTGCAGGGTTGGTTTGCTGTGCTCGTGGCAGGGTGGCTGCCCTGGGGACACAGGTGGCTGAGTGAGGTGGCTCTGCCACTCACCAGTGTTCTGGCCTCCCTCTAGGATTCCATGTGTGAAAAGTCAGAGGACAGCCTGGGACATGGGCATGGAAACCTGCCTGAGGACAGAGCCTTTCCAGAGAACTACCTCCCAGGCAGCAGCAGAGAGGCTCCCCAGGAATCCTCAGTGGAATACCTGCAGGCCGTGGCCAGGGCGCGCCTGTGCCTGAGCAGGGCTGCAGAGCTGATCTTCGACCTGCAGCAGCACCCCAGTGAGTCTGATTGTTCTGCTGGCAGCTGGAAATGCTGGCTGCAGGGCACGTGGGCTGGACACAGCCAGTGCCCTGTGCTCTGCTAGGACCTGTTGTGGTTCATGGCCAGGAGTGAGAGCAGCAGCTCCCTTTTCCCTTGGGGGTGTCTGTCTGTCTGTCCCCTGTACCACGGGTTACAAGTGCTCTGTAACTGGTAGCAAGGCTGTGCTGGTGACCCCAGTGTAGTTACATGGCAGTTACACCTGTGGAAGGAGATTTATTTTATCCTCCTGATGCTAACAATGAGATCTATTTAGAGCCCACTAAATTGAACTTTAAAGCATAAATGCTGCTTCAGAGCCAGGACTGCTGTAAGGGTTATTGTTTTATATGAATGAGAGCTCTGCACAGCTAGAAGGGATTAAGAGTTTATATTGATGAGTTTATGTCTTCTCTATGAAAGAAATGAATCATTGTCTGAAATCTGGCTGAGGAAATGCTCCAGACAGCACCCAAGGGAAGGGGGGGCTCTGAAGTTCTTCTCTGTGATTACACAGTACTAATAAAGGGACTTGGTGCTACAGCTGGGGCAGACAGAGAAGTTTTACAAGGTGAGATGTGCTTTTGCCTCTTTGTTTTAACCTCTTTTTTCCCCTGCAGAGGCAGAGCAGATGAAGGAGAAGCAGCGGTACCTGAAGAGTGTGGAGAAGTTCTGCAGCCTGGCCGGGAACGACTGGCACCGTGTGTACCTGGTCAGGAGGATTGCCAGCCAGCATGGCATGGAGTTTGCTCAGCAGTTGGTCACAGAGCCACGGTTCAGATGGGTGTTCCCAGCAGAAATTCTGCAACAGGTAAAGAGGCATCTCCTGGTGATGGTTGTGGTCTCCTCTTTGCCTTCACTTACTGCTGCTTTGGGGTGTTCCTGCTGTTGTGTGGCTCTTGGGAGACCGGCCAGAGGGGCAGTGGCTGGGAGGTGCCTTGTCCTGGCTCCCTGGTGAATGGAGTCTCTCCTGGCAGCACCTGTGGGTGCCCACGTCTGCTGCTGGTGCTGTGGGGAGGCTGAAACGCCCCAGTGCTTGGGAGGAGGAGGAGATCGTGCCTCCTGCAGCTGGGTTCTGGTCCCCAGTGCTCTGCAGGGCTGTCCCCTTGGCAGGTGCAGCACAGCCAGTCCCAGCACCTGGACAGGTACCTGGTGTGTGGGGAGCGGTACCGGGCCCTGCGCGACGCCGTGGGACGAGCCATGATGGAGGGCACGGCCCAGGGGCTGCTGGAGGCCCAGCAGGTACAGCCCAGTGCTCCCTCAGACCCCTGCTGGCCTTTGGATGGCTCCAGCTCTCTTGTGTCCCTGTGGGCAGTGTCTGTCCCCAAGGAGGCACCTGGGGGTCTTGGTTGGGAGGTCCCGTGTCCAAGCACGTTTTCTTTACTTTCCCACCTGCACATCCCATCACTGTGGCTGGTCTGGCCTGTCCCCTGCCATATCCTTGGTTCTTCCCCAGGTCCCCAGCAACCCCCCAGCTCTGGAATCTGCCCACCTGCTCCTGGCCATCTTCCGAGAGGTCACTGCTCTGTATGGTGCCAGGGATCCGAGCCTTCATCCCAAGCAGCAGGTAGGACACTCCTCTTTGGCAGCTTGTGACAAACCTGCTCCGTGGGTGAGGGTGAAGGGGATCTGATCACAGGTGCAGGAGCTTTTGTTCCTGTGCCCCAGCCAGGGTGATGGCCTGAGCTGAGCAGGCTGGGGAGGTTTTTGGAGCAGGGTAACCCAGTGTGGGAAGCAGCTGCCAGTGCTCTTTGCTTGGGTGGGCAGTATCCTGATGGCTCTAACTCTTTCAAATCTGTGCTTTCAGCAAACAGAGATGATGGCTGAGTTCATCCAGAGCTCCCAAGTGCTGAATTCTCCCGAGCTGCAGCTCCTTGCAGCTGCCCTGGTGAGGAACACCGTGCCCAGGCTGGCGGTGGAGCCGTGGGGCTGCAGCCAGCAGGGAGCCCTGGTGGAGATGGCCGTGCACATGGCTGCCGTGCTGCTCTGTGGGCACAGCCCTGTCCTGCAGCCTCTCAGGAACCTGGCCTGGCAGCCACACAGCATGCAGGTGAGGACAGGGAGCTCACAGGCACTGCAGCACATCCCTGCTGCTTGCCTGTGTCACTGGACCTTTCTCAACAGCAATGCTCCACCTCGCTGTTTGAGCTGTGAAACACTGCAGGGTGATTATTGCGGTGCTGTTGGGGTTAATTAGCACAACACCAAGCTCTGGCCTGGTGTCTTTTCAAGGCACCTCTCCATCCTGAGCAGCATGAAGCAAATACCTTTGCTGAGCAAGGCTGAGAGCAGCTGGCAGCTCCCACTGTGCCTGCTCAGAGAGTGCTGGCTCCTCGGTCAGGGGGGAGGGAGCTGCTGCTCTGCTGCTCCTGGCTACCCAAGATGTAAGGGAACACCCTGGTGCACACCAGGGTGCATCAGCAATGCAGTGCAGGGTGTCTGGAGAGTGCACATGCAAGTCTTAACAGTGCTGACAGCTCTATGGGTGGATTTTCAAAGGTGAATTTGAAAATCTGCATCTGTGTCACCCGCCTGACCTCTGCTCTCAGATGTCTCTTGCTCCCCAGTGTGAGCAGAGAACCAGGGAGTGGCTGCTGCAGGACAGAGCTGATTCACAGATCCATTTGTGACTGTTTTCCCCTTTCCCTTTCCCTCCTCAGCACTCGTTTCTGCCCACAATGCCTGAGGACATCATGGCTCAGGCGAGGACCTGGGAAGCAGTGGGTGATCTGCACTGGTATGGTGAGTGCTGCTGGCTGGCTGGGGAAGGAATTCCTTGGGTTTGGAGAATGAAACTGTTCCAAATGTGAGAAGAAACACACTCCTCAGCACGAGTTCTCCATGGTAAATCCAGATTTGTAGCGACAGTTTGTGTGGGTGATGCACCAAAGGACATCCAGTGCTGTTTAGTCTTTAGTCTTCAGCTGTTCATAAGTGTGAGAGGAGAACTCTGGCACCTTCCTGGCCAGCTTTGTCTCTGCTTCCCACAGGTAGACCTTCCTGCAGCTGGCAATGGGGGGTGAGCATTCCTGCCCTCGGCAGCAGAATCTGTCAGGCTTTGATTCCTTGTTTCTCAAGGAGAAGCAGCACTGAAAAATTCCTTGGCTTCCTGCATGGGCTTGTCAGTCCTTTGGACTTTGGGCTAGTCAGGGCTTTTGATTAGATCTTGAAGCATAGTTCTTGCTCCAGGATGATGGTCCCTAGGAGAGGGAATAACAGAGGTTGTATAATCCTGTCTTAGAATACTGTCCTGTTTGTTTCTCTCTTCACAGTGTGTCCCAATGGCCACCCCTGCACTGTGGGAGAGGTAAGAATTTGGGACTGGTGGGTGTTTAAGCATACAGAGTTTTCAACAATAAACTGTTTAATTTTGTTTACTGGTTTTAATGTTCTGATGCTCAGAGTTCCACTTCTAAATTTGATATTATTGATAATTTTGTCATTGTAATGTAAAATTTAGAATACCCCTAGCATTTATGCCATAGATTGGGAAACATGAGGGTTTGAATTAACCGCTTCCAGCTTGGATTTTTGTTTCATTCCCTTTCTCTGCTGTTGCTCTGGAATTCAGTGTTCTCCTGTTGCTTTTCCCAGTGTGGGTTACCCATGGAAACCAGCTTCTGTCCTGACTGCCGCATCTTCATTGGAGGCACCAACCACAAACCCGTGGAGGGCTTCCAGAAGTCCAGGTGTGCTTTGCTTCAGTGCCTTTGCAGTGCTAAATGATGTAGGACTTGCCTGTGGTGCCTTCAAAGGCCAGAGGTACCAACCACTTCATGCTGCTCTCTGGAAGGTGTAAGGAAGGGATGTTTAAGCAAGAGTAATCAGGCAGTAAAACCAAAGAAATTTGTTTTTCTGTGCACAAAACTGACTGGAAGCCTTCACTCCCCTGTGGCACTTTGAATTGGCAGCTTTTATGGTATTCAAAGACATTATGGGTCAAAAAGGCATTGCTGGGTATCAGAGATGTCTTGTGTGGTTTTTGTCAAGGCAAAAAAAAAACCCGTATATGCCCTTTCCTCCAGGAGCTGTGAAGACAGAACTCAAACTGGCCACATCCTTGGAGAGGTTGAGCACAGAAGGACTCTGGGAATGTCTGACAGGGGTGTGTCCCCCGTGGTCTTTGTGCTGCTTCGTTTGCTCACTCACCTGGCAATGCTGCTGGGAGCCTCCAAACACCCTCAGGTATCTTCCAAAAACGCTTCCAAGTGGTCACACAAAATGCAGGGAAACCTTTGTACACTGCTGGTGCTTTTCATCATATTGCCAAGTGACCAGGCCAGTCTGTCAGGATGCAAACCCAAATTCCCTCCCTCCTTGCCCAGGAGGGGTTTTGGTTAATTCCTGCCCTTCCACCCAGCCCTGCCCTGATGGGCTCAGGTGGCAGGAATCCCACAGGTGGGGGTGCCTGGCAGGACTGAGCTCTGTGTGCCTTGTGCTTCCCTGGATGATTTTGTGCTCAACTCTTGCCTTTGTTGTCTTTAGTCCCTGGGAAGGATGATCAAGCCAGCTGTGGATGATGTGGTGAGCTTCCTGCAGCAGCACATTCAGGAGGACTTGGCACAGCTGACCAGGATTTTGGGGAAGAGTGTGGATGACACAATCAACATCGTGCATCTCGTGCTCAGCAGCCTCCTGCAGCTCCCCCAGCAGCAGCCAGGCCAGTATAAGAAAAGCCACCTGCCCTGTCACACCTGGGGTTGTGTTTGAAGGACTGAGGCCATGCAACCACTTTGCTCATAAACCCCTTCCAACAGCAGCAGCTGAGCTGAAAACAGAGAGTTTGAAGCTTGTTTCTTACTGTAGGGAGGGAAGAATTTTTGGCTGTTTGCTTCTTTCAGTCTAGTACATGGGGTTTGCAAGGTTTGGTGCAGTCAGTAACTCTGAAAATGAATTATTGACAAAATATCCTCATGACAGGTGGGCAGAGCTTGCTGCTCTCCCAGCTCAGCAGCTCGTGCTGTGTGCAGTCCCTGTTCTGTGCTGCCTCTCAAGGACTCCCAGAAGTTCTCTGGGAGGAGGGATGGCACAGTGGGGTTCATGGTGGGATCTGGAGTCACTGTGGCACAGAGGCATTTCTGTATAAATAGCTCATATTTGGAGTGTGGGACAGCACCAGTCAGTGTTCCTTCACTGCTTCAGTCTGTCATTGATCATGGTCTGACCTTGGACAACCTGTTCAGTGTTTCTGGGATATGAAGGAATTGTACAAATATCCCCAGCATTCACATGAGTGACTGGCTGAAGCTCCTGGAAATCTGGATCACTGTGTGATGTTTGGGTGTCACTGTCCAGCTGAGCCAAGATACTCAGTTAACTTTGAGGTCCTGTGAATCTGTGCTTTCTTTTCACTGAAATACTGCAGATGTAAGAGGTAAAATATTCCTGTTGCAGAGCCGGGACACTTTGATGTTCTCTCCACCAAGGAGAAGAGAAACAAATGGGAACAGATTGTTGCAGACACAATTATTGTTCCTGAATTGAAGGTGAGAAATCTGCTGTACAGGGTCAGTAGCTGAGCAGTTCAAAATCCACTGGAAATCTGATGTGCTGGAATATCAGTGCTACACTTTTCACCTGACTGTTCCTAAAGCCAACCCATCCATGGCACAACTGCAGGTTAAGGATTAGCCAGCTTTATTCTACCTGGGGAAATGGGAGTCTGAGGCTGGCGTTGTTCTGGGATGAATTTGTATAGCTGGAAAAGCAGAAATGGCTTAGCTCAGCTGAAGGTATTTCACAATATCTAATAATTTATTCTTTTTTAATGCAGGATTTGGATAAAAAGCTTCTGAAGTTAAACCGACAGATACAAGAGGATGAGAGAATCTCTTCCAACCCCATAGTGAAGATAGTGTATGGGGACCCAGCTGCATTCCTGTCCCAGCTGCCAAGGGACAGCCACATCCACCACTCCAGGATGTGGAGCTGCCGCAGGAGGGTCTCAGTGGAGAACCTGGGCCACGTTGTGCAGCAGAAGAATGCCAAGGACACTGTCCCTCTCCTCTGGAAGTTCCTGCAGAAGGTGGGGGTGGCTCAGGGGTGCAAGCCTGGGATTGCCAAAACCACGTTTGGATTACTCAGTTTCTTTATTCTCAGTACTTGCTATGATCTTGAGAATGAACATGGGATATATTGTTATCTTTTAAATATTTAAGAAGTAATTCCATAAAAGTATTCCCAACTGATTTGTCCAAGCACAGCCTTACCCACAGCTTCCCCTTCCTCTTCCAGGAAACTGAGCTGAGGCTGGTGAAATTCCTGCCAGAGATTCTGGCTCTGCAGAGAGATTTGGTGAAGCAATTCCAGAACACAGCAGAGACCAAACACTGCTCCATCAGGGAATTCCTCAGGGAACCCCACTCAGGTGAGGAGACTCTGCCTAAATTGTCATTAATGAAACAGAAAGTGCTGGATTGTTGAAAGTGAAGGGGAAAACTCACCTTTTCCTTTTAACTCTCACCTGAATGGACTGCAGACCTGGGTAGGGTTGGAAAAGTTACCAGATGACTTTTTAAAGGGAGTTAAGTATAGATTTTTTTATGAGGGGTGGGAGCTCTGTGCAGTGCAGCAGTGGTTCTGTTGGCATTTTAGGGCAGGGCTTGCCTGAAGAGAGTGGAATAAATGTCCTTCCCTTCCTTTCATGAAGTTTGTGGCAACTCCTTCAGTTGTATTTAAGTACAATTACTGATGTTTTTAAAGTACTTATGGAAAGGTACGTGAAGGTCATGCAGAACCAGACCAAGGAGTAATCCATGCTTGTGGCCTGGCCAAGAGCAGACAATAATGGAAAAATAACAAACTGAGCAAATGACTCTGATACCTTTAGGAAGGTGTTTGGTGTCTGTTCAGTCTCTTGGGCAGTTGGAACAGTTGCCTGGAGTTCAGTGGTGTGCTCTGAAGATCCCCTTATTGGAGAGTTTCACCAGGAAAAGGTATTTCATGGGTTTATCTCTGTTGTTTCTCAGATGTGATGAGGGACCTGTTAGAGAGGAGGGTGAATGTGTTTCTGTCTGTCTGGAACAAGCTGAGAAGCTCCCTGGACACCAATGGTGAGCAGCTTCTTTCCCAGCCCTGCTCCTGCACTGCTCCTCATTCTGAGTTCAGGTTCCTCCCATCACTGATGCTGAGTTTTATCCTCAAAACTGAGCTTGGCCATTGAATTTTAATAATCTAGGTACAAGGGGAAGAATTTGTTTCCCTGTTGTAGTATTGTCACCTGAACTTGTTCCCTTCCGTGCTTGTCCCTAATGCCGAGAGCTCAGCTTTTCTCAGGCTCGGTACCTCCTCCTGCCCTGGCTCTGGGCCTCCTCAAACACTCCTGTCTGTATTTCAGGGGAAATTAAGCTGCCTAAAGGCTACTGTGATGCTGACCTGAGCGTGGACAGCAGGCTGGAGGTGCTGCTGCCGCGGCGGCAGGGGCTGGGGCTGTGCTCCACGGCGCTGGCCAGTTACCTCATCGGGCTGCACAACGACCTGGTGCACTCTGTCAACAGGCACACCAAGGAGGATGACAGGTGTGCTGCTCCTGCACTCCTTGGGCTCTGCTGCATTTCCTGCTCCCTCTCAACCAGCTTTCCCTGCTCCACAGAGTCCTGTCCCTCTGAGCAGAGCTCCTTTTCTTGCTGCAGGTACCTGATCAGCCCCTCGGAGGTGGCCGACCTGCACCTGATCAGTTACGAGGTGGAGAGGGACCTGATCCCCCTGATCCTGTCCAACTGCCAGTACAGCATGGAGAAGGGGGGGGAGACCTTGCAGGACTTTGATCTGGAGAGGATCCAGCAGCAAGTGATCAGCAAGTTCCTGCAGGGGAAGCCGCTGATCACGCTGACGGTAGGACAGGCAGGAGCTGGGCAGCCAGGAGGGCACTGGCAGCAGTGTTCCAGTGTTCACATCCATGGGCATCCTTCTCTCCTGACAGGGAATCCCCACCCTGGTGTACAGACACGACAGGAACTATGAGCAGCTGTTCAATGATGTCAGGAGTAAGCTGGAGCAGGTGGGTTTCTGCACTGCAGTAAGCAGGGCAAGCATGAAATTCCTGCTTTTCCAAGAGTTTTCTGTCCCTTGCCTTGTCCTTCCAAAGGCTTGCCTGCTCATTTCTCAGCATGCCTCAGCTACGTGCAATCTGGCCTTGTGCTGTCAGTCAGGATTTACAAAGAAAAGGGAGCTAGTTCAGCATTTCAGTTTCCTAAATCTGGCGATCTCCATGACTTGAGCAATTTAAACAGAAAAAGGAATGGCTCTAAAATTATATTAACTGTGACTTTGTGGTTTTCAGAGTGCTCTGCCCAGTTCTGTGATGAACATGATCAGTGGGGAGCTGCAGTCCTACAGTGACGTGTGTGATGCTCTGTCCCTCACTGAGATCACCCTGGGCTTCCTGGCCATGGCTGGTGAGAGTGCTGAGATGCTGCTGACTGAGTACATTGAGCAAGTCCTGCAGATGGGGGATCAGACAAACCCTCACGTGCTGCAGGTGAGTCCTGAGGGCAAAGCCCAGATTCCTACAGGATAAAATCTTCCCTGGTTTCTGCTAAATCCAGCCTGTGTGACAGACCCCTCTCTCTCCCGACTGCTTGTTGTGATATCAAAAACTGGATTATTGAGGGCAGATGGGCCCCACCCAGGCTAAGGGGCTGGATGAGCTCTGTGCTGAGCTCTCTCTGGGCAGGGCAGGCTGGGGACAGGCTCCAAGGACATCCCTCACATGCACAGATGTCCTTCTCTTCCAGGCCCTCAGACGGTGCCAGCTCAAACACAGCCTGGCCCTGTGGCAGCTCCTGTGTGCCCACAAATCTGAGCAGCTGCTGCGCCTCGGCAGGGTATGGAACCCCCCCACACCTCTGGCTGACCTCATCTCTTCTGCTCTGCTCCTGCTCAAATGTGTGTTTGGGTTCTTTCTCCCTTTGCTGCATTTTTAGGATCCTTTTGCAGACATCAATCCAGATTACAAAGAAGAGCTCACCCCAGAGCTTGCCAAGCTCCTACACACCTTCCTGGTCCACTCCAGGCTGGAAACCTTCCTGCAAGAGCTCCATGAAATGATCATCCTGAAGCTGAGACGTGTCCAAGCTGTGGAGGAATTCAAACCCATATGGAGGTAGGAGTTACACACCCAAAGCCACCACAGTTGATGTTAACTGAAGCTTCTCTGCCTCTGAGCATGCACACGATGGGAACATGCCCTTGGCACATCCTGGGGGGCATGGCCCAAGCAGCAGCATGAGGAACATCCACACTCACTTCTGGCAGGTGGCACCTCCATCTCACACAGGCTGTCTTGGGGACGCTGCTGGAACACTCTAGGAGCTGCTGTCCAGGGCACAAACACAAGCACTTCTGCAGAGGCACTTGGATAAAATAACAACAGAATCACAAACTCATTAAGGCTGGAAAAAAAACAGGGATCATCAAACCCAGCCTTCAGGGATGGGCACACTCAGCTCTGCACAGGCACAGCTCGGCCCCAGAGCTCAGCTCTGCTCTGCAGCCTCCCCTTGCTGGGCTCTGTTTAACCCTTCTCACTGCACATACACCTGTAAAACAGTGGATATTGAGTATTTTGGGTGTATTTAACCCTTCTCACTGCACATACACCTGTACAATGGTGGCTATTGAGTGTTTTGGGTGGTGCAGTGCACTCAGAGTGTGGCACTTGTGGTTTGCTGTACCCCAGCTGTTAATGCTATTCTGCTTTGTCTTCCAGCCTGAAGGAATCACTCGTGCCTTACCTTGATGCCAAAGACCCTGAATTAGCTCTGGAGCTGGAAGACACATTCCCAGATGAGATTCTTCTGTCTCATGTCACTGGTACCTGGAAAGCAGCTGCTGTCTTCAAGCGGGAGCACAGGGAGAGTTAGGATGGGACCCTGCCACAGCACCCGTGTTGGGACTTCTGGAACTTTGGGCATTTCTTTGGGGCTTGCTGGTTGTTCTTTGGGTTTGGGGTTGTTGTTTTTACAGCTGATGTGAAGAGCAGGAGGGTGAAATAGACCCAGCAACTCTGTGTGAACCCTGGATCGCCACAGCCCCAGAGCCAGTGGAGGAACATGAAGGACTTTTTCTACAAACCATTTTTACAAATCACGCAGGTGCCCTCGTGCTGGGAACAGGGTTTATGTTTCCAGCCTGCCTTTCTGCTGACACGAGTTGTCAGCACCGGCTGCAGTCTGGCTCCGGCCCGGGAGGAGGCAGCGCTGAGGGCCGGGGCTCGGGGCTCCTTCCGTGCCCTCAGCCCGCCCCGGGCCGGCATCTCCCCGCTTCCCAATAAACTCGTTCAGCTCCCGCGGCCGTGCCTGGCTCCTTCCGCGATCGGGGCCGGGATCAGGGCCGGGCTCGGTGCAGGGATCGCGGCCGGGATCAGGGCCGGGATCGCTGCCGCCGTGCCGGAACGGCCGCGCTCGGCCGCGCTTTCCGGGGGACGGCGGCGCTGCGGGCCCGGTGCCGCCATGGCCGCGTCCCCTGCCCGGCGGCGCCGCTGGGAACGGTAACGGGGCTCGGGCTGGGACAGGCCCTGGGAGGGCTCGGGCTGGGACCGGCCGTGGGGATCGGCCGGTGCCGCTGCTGGGAGCGGTAACGGGGCTCGGGCTGGGACCGGCCCTGGGGACCGGGCAGTGCCGCCGCTGGGAGCGGTAACGGGGCTCGGGCTGGGACCGGCCCTGGAGACCGGGCAGTGCCGCCGCTGGGAGCGGTAACGGGGCTCGGTGCTCCCCGGCTCCGCGTCCCCACAAGGCACGGGCACCCTCGGGAAGTGCCCCCCGTGCTCCGCTCCCCGGTTGGGCTCTGGGGGCTCAGGGGAGCGGGCGGGGCGGGTTCGTGCCGGGCTGGACGGGCTCTCCCGGGCCCCCGGAGCCGCTCTGACCGCGGCGGTGCCGCAGGGAGCAGGCCCGGCTGAAGGGCAGCGTGGTGGAGGAGGACACCGAGGAGTGGCAGAAGGATCCCCATTTCTCCGGGCTGCAGAGAGTGGGAGGTGTGGATTTATCCTACATCAAGGGGGACGAGAGCCGTGCCTGCGCCTCCCTGGTCGTGCTCAGCTTCCCGGCTCTCGAGGTACCGCCCCGTCCCGGGCCGCGCCTCAACCACGGGGCTGCAGGGCAGCGGGACGGGGGATAGCGGGGAGGAATTCTTCCCTGGCAGGGTGGGCAGAGAAGTCGTGGCTGCCCCTGGATCCCTGGAAGTGTCCAAGGCCAGGTTGGAATAACCTGGGACGGTGGAAGGTGTCCCTGCCTGTGGCAGGGCGTGGAGTGGGGTGGGCTTTGAGGTCACTGCCGGCCAAACAGCTCCGTGATTCTATACGTGTTCAGCAAACCTTCCAATTGTGTGTTCCCAAGAAAGATAAACAGAAAAAAGTACGTGTAAAGGTTTAGGCAGAAGTTTAGGAAGGTGTGATGCAAACAGCTCGCAATTGCAGGAGTCTTGTGGGATGGCTGGGATCTCCCCCAGGGTCCAGAGGAGCTGCAGTGCCTGTTTGGGGAGCCCGTGGGAGGTGTTTGCAGTGCTCCAGTGCAGAGTCCTGTGTGTGAGCTCTTGCTGGGAATCAGCTGATAATATGGGCTGTGACATAGGAAAGCTTTTCCAAACCCACCATGGATCTCACATAGTCGTTTTACTTGAACTAATAAAGATTTTTGGTCTCTTTCCCAGCTTTCAAAACGATATAAAAATTATCTTTAACTGTAAAAGCTATAACAAGCAGAGAAATAAAGTTTGATGCTGTCTGCTGGGATTTTAATGATCTGTATCTCAAGTCCTGCTGTGATCTGTAGGGCAAGGCAGGAATCTTTGTGTTGTGCTACCTTACACCATTTCCTTTGCCCTGTCCCTGGGTTTAAAAGGAATGAGCAGAGGGCATGGAGTGGAGGAGGAGCCTCTGGAGCATGCAGGGGCTCTCTGGGAGCACCGTGGGTTCCTGTGTGTGCCTGCCCCAGGTGCTGTACCAGGATTGCCGCTTGGTGGCCGTCACTGCCCCGTACGTGGCCGGGTTCTTGGCGTTCCGAGAGGTGCCTGTCCTGGTGGAAGCTGTGCAGAGACTTCAGCAGGAGGAGCCCCAGCTCCAGCCTCAGGTGGGGTGTGTTCTGCTTGTCCTGAGTTGGGGCTGGAGCTGTGTTGGGGCATCCATTGCCTTTCCTTGGGGAGCAGGGATGTGAGGCTGGGAGCAGCCAGGCCTCCCGTGGTGTGTGCAGGGCACTGCCACTCCCATTGCTGCTGCTTTAGGGGCAGGCACAGGCAGCAAGAGCCTTACAGGGAGAGTCGAGGAACCAAGAGAGATTTCTCCTTCCTTGGTTGCTCCTTGGAGTGTTCTCAGTGCCAAGGAAATAACATTTCTGCTTTGGCTTTTCCAGGTGCTTCTGGTAGATGGGAATGGCCTGCTCCATCCCAGAGGTAGGCTGTTCCTGGAGAGCCCTGCTCTCCTGCTCCCTGTGCTGCTCCTTGGCATTCCTGTTCCTGGTGTCCTGCATCTACAGTGGGCCTTTGTTGGCAGGATTTGGCACAGCCTGTCACCTTGGAGTCCTGACAGACCTGCCGTGCGTTGGCGTTGCCAAGAATCTCCTGCACGTGGATGGCTTGGTCAGGGATGAGCTGCACAGGGAGCAGGTTAGGCCAGGCCGGGCTTTTTTCCTGCTTTTTCATATCCCCAGGGAATTTGGACAGCCACATGCAATTATGGGCTCGTGAGCTGAGCTTGTGTGTGTTTACCCTTAGGTTCGTTCCCTGCAGAGGTCAGGAGAGACATTCCCACTGACTGGCACCTCGGGGAAGGTCCTGGGCATGGTAAGCTGTCACTTGGTCACTTGGTACTCTGCACAGTGGGGCTGGCTCTGTGGTCCTGTTCTGGAGGGCAGGTGTGAGCAGGTGACCAGTGACACTGCTGGCCCCTTCCTGAGAGCTCAGGTGGCTGCAGGGAGTTGGCAGCTCAAGTGTTGGGAGCATTCACGTCCGTGGCTGTGGCACCTGAGGTGCTCCAGCACCCTGGATGGTGAGCTGCAGTCTGGGAGAGGTGCCAGTTCCCTGGCAGCTTCCCAGGATCAGTCTGGGAGCGTCTGCTTCAGAGCAGAGCAGGAACAGGCAGCTATGAGACACTTCCTGTGTGTGCTGTCAGCCTGGACTGGCACAGCTCCCTGCATCCCAGAGCAGCCTCGGGCATTTGGGGAAGGGCCACGGGGAACAAACAGTGGGATGGAGAAGATGTCCAGGAGGGCTGGAAGCTGCAAACACAGAGCCACCAATTCCACTGCCCCTCGGGGTGTGTTCAGATGAGCCTCTCCAGTGCCTGACCTCTCCTTTCTGACTGCCCAGGTGCTGCGGAGCTACAACAACAGCTCCAAGCCCCTGTACGTGTCCGTGGGCCACCGGGTGAGCCTGGGCACGGCCGTGCGCCTGGTCAGGGCCTGCTGCCGCTTCCGCATCCCGGAGCCCATCCCACAGGTCGGCAGGGTATGGAAGGTAAGGTATGGCCCCTCACCTGGGGCAGGTACAGTACCACACCTGGATAAGGTATGGCACCTCACCTGAGGCAGGTACGGCACCACACCTGGGTAAGGTATGGCACCACACCTGGGGCAGGTACGGCCCCTCACCTGGGGCAGGTACAGCACCACACCTGGATAAGGTACGGCACCTCACCTGGGGCAGGTATGGCACCACACCTGGGGCAGGCACAGCACCACACCTGGGGCAGGCACAGCACCTCACCTGGGGCAGGTACGGCACCACACCTGGGGCAGGTACGGCACCACACCTGGGGCAGGTACAGCACCACACCTGGGGCAGGTACAGGGAGTATCCAGGGAGTATCTGCTCCAGGGCCTCGCTTTGCCCCTCCCCTGCTGTGCACACCCTCCTGCTGGGCTGTTCCCCCAGCCCATGGTGCTGCTCACTGATCCTTGCAGCCCGTTCTGCCGCAGTGCCCGGCAGCATTCCCAGCCCCAGCCTGACTGATTCCCTGCTCCCTCTCTGCAGGCAGCTCCTGCCGTGCTGGTGTTCATCCCCAGGAGCTGGGAATGCAGTTTTCCCGGGCACTTCGAGGCCAGCACAGCCCACAGTGCTGCTCCTCTGGGCCTTTCCCGCTGCCTCACGGAGCCACCAGCCAGCAGGTGACAGCACTGCATCACTGTCACCGAGCTGCAGCTGCCACCGAGGCTCAGCCTTAGCTGATTTTAAATCGCAGCAGACCTTGGGGAAAGGCTCTGGAGAAGCTCAAAGCCTCTGGGACTTCTGGCCTGGCAAGTGCTTCCCTTCTGCCCCCAGGTCATTCTACTGTTGGTGGCTCCACAGCCCAGAGCCAGGAGTGACCCCAGGGCCTGCCTGGGTGTCCCTGTCCCTAACACTGCCCTGGAACAGCCTTGGCATGGCTGCTGTGCCAGGCTGGTGGGGTCAGGGGTGTGCCCACCTGAGCAGCCCCTGGGGCAGTGCTGGGTGACCGTGCTGGGCACTGCCCCAGAGCTGCAGTGTTCCCTGGAACTGAGGCTCTACTTATAAACTGCCCCAAAATCTGAACTCCTTGGAGGAAAACAAGCCTTGGGGTGTCCATAGCAGAGCTGCAGTTCCCAGTCTCAGCCCCAGTACCTGCCAGACTGGAGGAGGCTGGTGGAGCTCCTTATGTAACCTGCTCCAGCCAGGGACAGATGCCTCTGCAGAGCTCCAAGCCAGCTCTGCAGCTCTGCGTGTTCAAAGGGAAGGGAGAAGCATTCTCTTTGGAAACAAAACGGTGTCTTGGAGCTTGTCATCACCCTCGGTTTGCTTCCAGCCATCTCCAGGATTTGCTCATGTTCAGAGACTCTTCCAGTTCCCTGTGACCTTTTTCTTAGAGTGATGGAATGAATTATTACCACTTTTCTTACAGAGGGATGAAAAGTCCAACGGGGGAGTGTGTTTACTCCAGAGGGATGGCAGGAGCTGAGGACACTTAAACCTTCCCATGGGACTTGTCCCTGCAGCACTTCCTCTGTGTGGTGACTGCCACAGCTTTTGGCACAGGCAGAACTGAAAGCCTCAGCTCTTGAGCACCTGCAGCTGCAGTTAGGAAGTAGGAGGCTGTGGAGAACCCTGCCACAGGTGGCTGACGTGGCATTTTTGCCATGGTATGTCTCCAGAAGTTGCAGACCTGATAGGAGAAGTGCATACAGATGTCCCAGTGTCAGGAAAGACCTGTGGACCATCAGGTCCTGCTCTGGGAGTTCTGGCAGCCCTGGAAATGAAATGGTGTGTGAGAGCTCAGCTGCCCACAGCTCCTGAGGTTTGTGTGAGGGCACACGTGCAGTGCAGCTGCTGTGGGAGCTCAGGCCTCTGCTTTCGGGGCTGTGGTGCTTCCCAGGAGTGCAGCATTATCCAGGCAGGGAGCAGGAAGGTTCCATTTGCATTCAGCCCACAGTGTGGCTGTGCTGCCAAGGAACTGGCTGTGGTGCAGATGAGAGAAGTGAGATCTCAGAGGAAGCAGAGGGATGAACTTCCCTTGTCACCTGCAATCAGTATTTACATCCTTCCACGTGCCAGTGGCAGGCCCAGCCAGGAGAGCTGTGCTCACTGCTGGGGTCCTGCACACAGCTGGTCCTTCAGAGCTCCCAGGCAGGACTTGGGGTAGGCAGGAGCTGCCATCCCAGAATAATCAGCACAGCACTCACCCTGTGTGGCCCTGGAACAGTCCCAGGCCCTGCTGGGAGAGCTGCCCTGGCCTGCTGCCAGAGGTCAGACCCCTCCCTGGTGCTTGCCCACACTCTGCCTGCTCATTCCCGGGATCCCTGTGCCCAGCAGGGAAGCAGGAGCTGCTGGTGCCACTCTGCAGCTGCCAGGGATTGCACCAGGAGCCTGCTCTGCCCTCGCTGGGGCAGGTTCCTGCCTGGCTGCTCACCAAGCTCCTGCTCCCTTGCTGCTCCCTTCAGCTGCCCCTGGCCCTGAGCCAGGGGCTTTGGGCTGGCTCAGGAGGGGCTGCTGGCACAGCCTGGGGCTGCTGCAGCCCACCAGGAAGGGCAGGCCTGCAGTCACCCTCTGTGAAACACTGAGCACTTGCCCTCAGAAGAACTGAGACAAGGCATCAGCCTCTCCTCTGGAACTGCACATCTGTCACTGGTGTCCTGAGACTCCAGCTCCCCCTGGGTGCACCCCCTCCAAGCTTGCTGTGCCCAGGGACCACCCTGGCCCCTCAGATAACAGGCAAAGCACCATTTCCACAGCCAGCATTCATCTCCTCTGAAAATAGCCCAGATCTGTGAGGATTATTGCAGGACAGTGATCCATCTTATTGATTAGCCCGTGCTTAATCACCGCCTTAAGCTGACTCCAGTGGTGTGTTAGGAGTGAGCCCTGCCTGGGAACTGCCACCTCGTCAAGCATTAGCTGATGTTCTCAGCAGAACATGGTTGGGGTTTTTCTTCCCTGGAAGAATAGTTGGTAGCTGTGCCTCCTGCTCCTTGGTGTCCCCGTGGGGACTATTGAGCAGCCTCCTTCCCTGGTTATAAAATCCATCACGTAATCGCTTATCCTGAAGAGTGATCAAAGTTATTTGTCAGTTCGGTTATGAAACTGTCCAATTATAGAGAGAAGGGAAAAAAGTCTCCCAAACAAACCACCCCTTATGTAACTCTCTCCTTCTCAGCTGGCAGGAGGCTCTGCAGTTGTGGAGCAGGTTCCAGCAGCAGGCACAGCCTCCACCAAGGGCTGGGGCTGAGGGGCAGGGGATGCCAGGGCTGCAGGAGGCTCCTCGGGAGCAGCACAGGGTGGGGAGCAGCAAATGCTTCAAGGACAGTCCCCAGGGATGTGTTAACCCAATTTCTGAGCTTGTCACCAGACACTGTGAAGCTTTTCCAGCTGGGAAGGTCACATCCTGCTTTGTAGGTGGGGAGAGACACTCTGCCTTTGAGGTGGGCACAGCAGCTGCTCGGAAATGGCACAGCAGTGTGCTGGGAAAGAAGTTTCTAAAAGAGAAAGACTTTGAAGGACTGTAAAAATCGACTGCCAGTCCTCAAAGTTGTCCAAGAGCCCAGGATGTTCTTGTGATGGCATCAAGGGTCTGCTGCTGGTGTTGTGCAGCACTAGGGGGCTGAGCAAACACCTCGGGGTGGGAGCAGGAACACCCAGTGAATGCCCAGCAACACTTTCTGACAGTTCTGGGATGTGGTTGGTGCTCTCCTTGCCCCAGGCTGTCGTGCCTGGCTGAGCCACCCGATGTTCCTGGGGGGATGTGCTGACAGCAGGGTGGATGGGGCACACTGGGATAACAGGAGGCACCAGCCAGGCTGCTCAGCCCGTGCTCACTCCTTTCCCTCCTTGGTTGCAGGCTGACATCAGGTCCAGGGAGTACCTTCGGAAGCAGCCCTGTGCCCCACTGGAGGTGCTGGAGGCTGTCCCTGCCAGCCCAGAGAGGTGGGTGTGTGGGCAAAGGGGATCTGCTGTGGCATGAGCTGCAGTAATGGCATTAAAGGTCCAGCCGGGGTGACAAGGTGAGCTCAGTGAGGAGGGCAGGACATGTGCTGCCTCCAGGTGATTCCTGCTCCGTGTGGCCACGCTGCTTCCGACAGCCCTGAGCTGTCCTGAGTGTCCTGAGCTGGGGAAGGGCAGCAGGGATTTGGTCTTTTTTCAGCACTGGCCACGAGCAAAGCCCTAACACCCACAGGTGTGACCTGAGGCTGAACAGAAATACCTGCAGGGAGCTGGGTTTGGGCCCCAGGTCCTGGGGAGGGTCAGAGTCCCCACTCTTACATAAGCTGAGCCAGTGGGTGTCAGTTCAGGGCTAAATCCATGGCAGGTCCCCTGAGGTGCAGGAGCTCAAGCTCACCAAGTGCCAGTTGTTTGTGCTTGTTGGCTTCTACTTGTTTTAAAACTTATTTCCTACCTTCTCATTTTTGTTCCCAGCAGCAGAAAGGAGGCTGAATTGGAGGATTAATCTGGACGTGCAGAGTTCTTCTTCACTGGCTCCTCTCCTGCACCAAGACTGGGTCCTGCTGGATGCAGGAGCCCAGTGCCACCCTGAGGGACAGCTGTGCCAGGCTGTGTCCCACAGGACAGCACCAGCCACTGCTCAGGGAGAATCCTGAGCCATTAATTTCTCAGGGTTTGTTTTTAAATACTGTTAAAACCTTTTTGTAAGCAAAGGCTCAGGTGTAAATTTGCAACATCTCGCTGGAGCCCTTGGACAGCTGATTTACAGAGATGCTGCAGAGCCAGCCTGTGTCTCCCACCACACCTCTGTGGCACAGAGCCCTCCCTTCCTGCTGTTTTTGGAGCAGTTTCCCCCATCCCTGCAGTCTGGGCTCTCCCATTCCCTCTGCACATCCCTGGGGAGCAGCAGCCCCGTTCCAGCTCCAGGGAACAGCTTTGCTGCCTAGCTCTTCCTGAAGGAAGGATCATGTCAGGGGAAGGGTGGGAGAAGCCATCTCCCTCCTAGGAGGATGGGGAGGGAGGGAGGTCATTCCTGGAACACAGAGTGCTCCAGGTGCCCAGATCCCAGGCTGGAGTTCTGGCCCAGCCTCAGCTCAGCCTGAGGAGCAGAGCCCAGAGCTTCTGTGCCCAAATCATCCCTGACCCTCATCCAGCCTGCAGGACCAAAGCTGCTCCCGAGGTGTGGGGTCCTGGCTGAGGTTGGCAGGTGGTTCCTGGCTGCTGCCAAGGAGCAGCAGGAGCAGAACATGCTCTGTTTCACACCAGGGTTTGTCTGTGGCTGGACAGACTGGCAATGGAAACCACAGTGGAAGCTGCTCCTTTGATCCTGGGTTTGTGGGGGGCCAGGAGCTGCTGCCAGGCCAGGGGCACAGGGAGCACTGGGCTGGTGCCTGGGGCTGGCTGTGGCAGGGGACAGGGTGGGGGACAGCCCAGCCCAGCTGAGGGGGCACAGGGACAGCTGTGTCCCCTCCCTGCATGGACACAGAACCTCCTCTGCCACAGCCTGTCCTGTCCTGAGGGAGCAGGGACAGAGCCACAGCCAGCAGGGATCAGTTCCTTCCTCATTCCAACCCCACACAAACCAGCCCCTTCTCTGGCCGTGGGGACAGTCTCCTAAAGTGACAGAGTGGGCAGGGGACAGCTCCTTCCTACACCTCAGGGCAGAACAGGGAAATCCAGCTGGCTGTTCTGATTGCTTTGGCCTGTGCTGGGAGGCCCCAGGGTCAGCCCTGGCTCGTCCCAAATTCTGGGTGACACCACTCCCGCTGCACATTGACCCCAGGTGTGCTGAATGAAGCCCCCAACCTGGCTCAGCTGTGCTGGGGGAGGCTCTGGGGGAGCAGCTCCTCCAGCCTGGCCCTGGCAGAACAGGGGAACCTCTAGCATGTGGGACTGTGGCTTCTCCTGCCCTGGGTGAGTGTCTGGGTTTATTCTCACGTTTAATGGCTGTGGTTTTAATCTCTGATCTATTGCTGATATTTTTTTGTGCTTCTAGTTGGTATTTGACAATGAGAGATTTGGGGTGGGCTGCTCAGGGGAGGCTCTGCAGCCAAAGCTGTGGTTTGGGTGGAAGCTCGAGGAGTTGAGCCCAGCTCTGATGGGAATCTGAGGCTGTGGCTGTTCAGGGTCTGTCACTGGGTGTTCCTGGATTCTCAGGGATCTGGGTGTTTTGATCCATGGAGGGTCTGTGTGCTCAGCCTGTGAGAGATCCAGGGCTGGGGACACTGCTGTCCTTGGCTGGCTTGAGCCCCCCCCCAGCTGCCTCTGCCCGAAGGTTGAGGGAAAATCAGGTTAAAAAAAAAACAGCAGCGTAAAAATGGCTCTGCATCACTGGCCCAGCTTCCCTCTGGTTCCAAGGCAAGGTAAACTCAGCTGACTCTGGATGAAGTCAGCTGGGGAGCTTTGGGAGGAGGATGGTGCTGCAGTGTCCTGCTGGAGCCCGGGCTCTGTGCTCCTGGGGTTGGGGTTTGCCTGAGCTGTGGGATGCTGGCCCAGCTGCCCAAACTCGGCTGCTTAAAGGAAGGGACTAATCTCTGTGTTTGGTGTCTGCTTGTGGCTCTTTGGACACAATAAGGGATTAACTTGGTCTTTATCTAATTGGTTTATAACCCTGGGAAGGGAAAATCTCTTTGTAATGCTTGAAACCTCTTAACAGAAACTCAGACTGGAGCTTGAGTGTCCTTTGAAATAAACTCATACATGGCTTGTCTTTTTTAACTCTCTTGCTGGAAATTGGATTTTCTGGGTGTAAAATTGTTGGGAATCAGAGGAAAATAGTTATTGCTGACTGTTTGTAAATCCTCCTGTTATCACCAGGGGGTTTTCTCTTCACTATTTCCATCTCGGACTGGTTGGGAGTCTCTGGAGGTGTCTCAGGGCTTGGGCACCCCCAGCACTGCTGGGGCAGGGATGTGCTGCCCAGTGATGGTTCCTGGGTGACAAACTGGGGCAGAATTGGTTTGGGGTTGGGTCTCCTGACTCCCAGGTCCCGAATGGTTCTGCTGCAGGTTCTCTGGATCTGCTCCCTCTGTTTTATTTGTTTATCTGGGGTCCCAGGAGAAGGGACAGGAGATGCCTTAGGATGCAGATCTGTTCTGGGGAAGTCTGGGCGAGCAGCTCCACCCCAGGTGTCTGAGGCTGGGTGGGATGAGTTCCCACCTCCGTGTCTGGAGCTTGTGGCAGTGTAGGTGCTGCCTGTGCAGTTCCAGCTCCTGTGACTCAGGGTTTGTATTTTGGGACACTCCTGCCGAGGACAGGGGAAGTGTTTTATTGGGATTTCCCCCCTCCCTGCCCCCAGTTCTCATTCCTCTCCCGTTTGGCTTGGTTGGGTGGGTTTAGGAGGGGCTGTTTCTCTCCTGATTCCCCAGACCAGGGCCAGCTGCAGGTCTGAGCCCCCCATTCCCGGTTTGGTGTTTGTGGGGCTGGCTGGGGCAGCTATGTCCCTTGGATCTCGGAGCATGCCCCAGCTCTGGCTCTAGATGGGCATTTTCAGTGTCGGTCCCTCCCGTGGCAGCTGAGGCCTCTTGGATGTCTGTGCAGAGGGAGCTGGGGAACGTCATGGCTCCCTTGCAGGGCTTTTTGGTTCTTATNCGGCTTTATTTTAAGGCCCCATTAATTAAAAGCAAATGAGTAGAATTTCTCTTGACAAGCAAATTAATAGCAAATGAGGTGATTATGAGCTGTGTCATTAGGGTGATGGAGCAGCTTGTGCAGGGCTCAAGGCAAGGCAGCAAATCCGTGGGGCAGGAGATCTCCCCTGTTGGGAGGGCTGGGACTGTGTCCCGCCGAGGGCAGGGACATGGAAGGGGCTCCCTTCCCCTCTTGGGCTACTGGGTGAAATTTTGGTAGCCAAGGAGCCGCCGTGAGACCCCGGGCTCGAGGAGGAGGAGGCAGAGCAGAGGTGCCGGGGGTGGCCGCGCTCGGGGGGTGCAGCCCCCGGCCCCAGCCAGGGATGCTCTGGGGGGTCCCACACGAGCTGGGTCCTTCCACGGGGACACGCTGGGAGCGCCTTGTCCCCATCCTGGCAGCCCGATCAGCTTCGAACCCACAAGCCAAGGGCTTGTGGTTAATTCCTGGGCTGGTTCCCACCTCGGGGGCTCGATGCGGGATGTTTCCTTAGGAACGCGCTTTTTCCTGCTTTTCTTGGACGGGCTGCTTGGCACGCTGTGCCTCTGCCTGCAAAGCCCAGCTGGCCACGGCTCCAGCACGGATCCGGGGATTTGTTTGTGCTCGGGAGAGCCCCGAGCGCTGCGCTCCCGGCGTGGGAGGCTCCGCCGGCGGCTCCCGGCTCGTGTTGTGACTGGAGCTGCTGGGGAAGGAACAGCTCCTGACTGCGCTGGGGAGGAGGAGGAGGAGATCAGCCGGGCCAGGGATGGAGAGGAAGGACAGGGAAGGGAGGAGAGGCGGTGCCAGGAGCCGGCTCTGCCCCTGTGCCATGTTTTCCCGAGGAGCAGCAGCACTGCCCGCTAATAAACACCCAGCGATTCCTGGGACAGTGTTTATTATCACAGAGTCTGTGATAAATCCGGAGGTTTTGTGACTTGCTGGAGGGATGGTGGGCAGCACCGTGATTAAAGCGCTCTGATTAACACACAAACCTTGTTTGTAATGAGTGGGATTGGGAGGGCGTGGAAATCCAGCTGGCGTGTAATGAGGTTACTCCAACAAATTACTCGGATATCAATTACTCCGCGAGGTAAATGTCACCTGCCTTCTCTTTGTTTGCGGTAAACTGAGATCCAATTAGTTCGATGTGGTTCTTGCTCGCGCCTGAACCGAGGCAGGGCAGGACAGCAGCCGGGCTCTGTGGGGCACCATGGGGGCCAGGGACATCCCAGTTCTTCGGGGAAACATCCCGGCCTCTCCTGGCGCTCCCTCTGAGCCTGAGGACGAAGCCCCCCGGTCAGGCAGCTCTGTGTGGTCCCCGCGGCCGCCCGGAGCCTCCTCATGCCTCCCACTGCAGGTGGATAAATTCCGTTTTGCTGGAAATTGGCTCCGTTCCCCCGGCGCGCCGCCGCTGTTCCCAATCCTCCTGCCCGGGAGGAGGGAAAGGAGCTGCTCCCAAAACTGCAGCGGGAAAGGGGAGCAGCGCTGCAGCAGGAGCGTGTTGGGGATGGTGGCCCTGCTCCAGCCCTTGGGGAGGGCTCTGGATGTCGGGAGTGCGAGGCTGGGGGGCCCGAGCAGCCCCGGGATCCACCGGGGCTCCTCTCCCAGCTCTGGATGCTTCCACAGAGCTCATGAATATTGATGGACCAACATATGGGGGCCTAGGGAGGGAGCAGAAGGAGCCGAAAGCGTTGCCAATTGTGGAGCACAGCCCATCCCAAATTCATGCCGGTCCCCGGGCATGGGGAGGATTTGGGGGGGCTGGTGCGAGCAGGGGGTGGGCACCATCACTGTGGGCACCTGGAGTCCTGCTCCGCTTTCCAGAAGGAATAAATCAGCACCGCCGTGTCCCTGTGGGGTTTTCCGCCCCGTCAGGTGTTGGGGGGCAGGTCCCAGGTGTGCGGGGGTGTTGGGGATGCTGTCATTCCCCGCTTCCACAAGCACTGACTCAGCAGCCCGCGGCAGCCCCGCGTTCCTGCTCATCCCTCCGGGCAGGAGGGGATGGCAGGCGGCTCCCGAGCTCTCCTGCCCTCCCCGCTCGCTGCCAGCCTTGCCGGGGGTGGCCGCTGGCACGGGGCTGCCCTGTGGCACCTCGCCCGTGCACCACCAGAGCCTCGGCAGGATGAGCAGGGCTCCAGCGTGCTGCAGGCGATCGCTGACCTAATTTCCAGCAGCGCTCTGGAGTTTGGCATCTGTTGCTGACAGGGAGGGAAGGGGGGGCCTGGGGACCCCCCAGATGTGCTGCCCCGGCACCCCCAGTCCTGGATAAGGCCGGGGGGACTGGGGGTGCCGGGGCAGCACAGGGTGGGCTCTGACCCCGCTGCACCACCCGCTCCTCCCCGTGTGCCCCTTCCTGTGCCCACTCTGCTCCACAAATGCTAATTAATCAGCATAATTAGTGCCATGCTGCATCTATTTTTAATCAGCTTTGGAAGACAGTCTTCCTCTGCTCCGTGCTCGCCCACAGGCTGCCCCAGGGCGGCGCGGGGACCCTCCGGTGGGACACGGGTTGTTATTCCCCTGTGTCCCCCAGGAGGGGGTCAGGAGCCCTCACGGGATCCCCAGCCAGAGGAGGATCCGCCCAGAGCTCCTCGGTGGAGCCTGAGATCCCAGTCCCTCCATAATCCGTGGGGATGAATAGCAAGGATGGAGGAAGCAGCTGCCAAGGTGACGTTTGACAGCAGCTGGGAAAATTGCAGGAGGAGGAGCCCGGGAAAAGGCTGTGAAAAGATTCTGAGAAGGCAAAAAAAGGGGGGGCAGGCCCGTGTTCCAGCAGCTCCCAGCCCCTCGGGGGGAGGAATTGGGGTCTCCCCGCTGGGACCTGCCTGGGGAAGCAGCTCTTGCTCTGGAATTGTTGGTTCCATGTGGCCCCGGGCAGTCCTGGCTGGGTGGGAGGGAGGGAGGGCTCGAGGAAGCCTCTCTCCTGCTGGCCAGGATGCCCGGGCAGTGCCTCGGGGCGCAGGAAGCGATGCTCTGCCAGCAGAGGCTCGCGAGTGGCATTTGAGGGACTCTGTCACAGCCCGTGACTCACGCCTGTGACCGGAACGCTCTGTCGGCCTTGACTCCGTGCCCGGGGTGGTGTCCAGCTGCCCGCAGTGCCCCGGCCGGTCCCGGTGCTCCGGCCCTGGCAGGGCTCGGCCGTGGCCCGCAGCTCCGGGGCTCTGCTCCCCTCTGCCCTTCCCCGCAGGGATCCACCCGATCCTTCTCCTCCCCAGCTCTGCCCGGCTGCAGTGCTTGGCACCTCCCTGCCCTCCTCCCCTCCCGTGCCAGCCCAAGGGTGGCTTCTTGGAGCCACTTGGTGTCCCTGGGGAGCCCCGGGTGGTCTGTGGCAGCCGAGACCCCCCTGTGGTGCCCAGTGCCGGCTGAGCCCCTCGGCCCCTGCTGGGGGAGTTCAGGTTGGAGCCGCTGCCTGAGCCCCAGGGGCTTCATCCTCGGGCTGCTGCTGCTCCAGCCCTGTCTGCGCTCCGTGCTGGGCAGGAGGGGATGTACAAACCCCGCGAGCTCCGCCCGGGAGTGCAGGCGCAGCGATTCCTGCAGCCGCGTGCCCGGCGTTGCTGTGGTGTCCCCGGCACAGCCCTGCCCGGCTGGGGGGCTGAGCCCCCGCCACTGCTCGGGGGGCTCTTCCCCCTCTCCCTGGCTCATGCATATTTAATCCGGGTCTCCTGGAGCCATGTGCTCCCGCAGCCGGCGCGGCATGACACATTCGCTGCTAATTAATCCAACTACGGCATTTATTAAGTGCCTCGCACGCCTCGGGCGCTGCGTGGTGATGATGCTCTGGGACGCTGCTGGTCCCAGTGCCGCAGGCAGCTCCGCTCGCAGCCGGCCCCGGGCGCTCCCGTGCGGGCAGGGATGTGGGAAAGGCCACGTCAGGACACGCTGTCTGCGTTTTTTCGGGGGTGTTTCGCTGTAAAACACAGCGTATTTCATTTTTCATCTCCCCATCACCTCCTCGGAGCCCTCGGAGGAGCTGTCCCGAGCGGTGGGAGCAGAGGAGGCACCAGGATGCCGAGTGCCCGGCGAGGCGTTTCCCGGCCACGGCCCGAGGAGCCGGATCAGAGCTGCAAATCCCGGCTGTGTCCTGCCCTTAAGGACTCTCCCTCGCCCCCGGCGGTATTTCTGAGCCATCTCCCGGCTCCTGGGGCCTGTCCTCACGCAGCCCAAGATCTCCATCTGCTCTGCTGCTCTAAAAGCTCCTGGATTTAGTGCGCTGGGGCGGGATGGCGCTCCCTGATCCCGCTGGCTGTCACCGCGCAGGGCTGGTGCAGCGTGAGGTGTCAGGACGGTGTGGGATTGATGGGATGGGCTGGTCCTCACCTCTGCCAGGATCCTCCCTCCTTCCCGCAGGAGCTGGCAGCGCCGCTGGGACACGCGGGTCGCGCCTGGAGTGCGGCAGTGCCGAGCTGGGACAGGGACAGAGACAGGGAGGGACAGGGGTGGCCCTGGCTGGGACTGTCCTGCCTCTCTTCTCGCTGCCTGAACCCATCTATACCCACAGATTTTGGGGAGCTAAGAGCGGTTCGAGGGTCCCTCGCAGCCCCGGGATGGGATGAACCGGGAGGTTTGTCCCACTGAGTGCAAACTCAGCCACCACCCACATCCCACCCGTGCCACGGCCTTGGGGTGGGGACAGCCCAACTTCCACCACAGCAGCGTTCGCCAGACACCCCAGAAAAAACCAACCCCGCCTGTTCGTGTCACTTTGTTACTGCAGTTCGGATTGTAGAGCAGCACAGCCTCTGCCTGGGGGAATCCATCATTCCCTGCCCTGCAGCAGTGGGTGGGCACTGGGGTCTCACCTTGGCACGGGGAGGGCCGGGGGTGTTGTGGCAGCACCCCGGGGCCAAGGCCCTGGGTAGGGCTGGGGGCTGAGAGCGAGGCAGGAGCTGCCATCCGTTCCCTGGGTATAAATAGCAGCCCCTGGCGAGGGTGTGGGCTGTTCCCAGTGACACGGAACCCAACAGCCTGTCCTTGGAGCAGCTGGTTTTTGGGGGCGGG
>VWZS01003167.1:400586-428873 GCA_013397075.1 Rhabdornis inornatus | reverse complement strand
GGGGGGGAGGATGCGGCCCGAGGGGCTCCGAGCCTTCTGCTGGGCCCCACCGCGGCCGATGTGTTCTGGGGGGGCCGTGGGAGGCGGTGACGCCTCGGGGAGCCGAGTTCAGCGCCCTGGGAGTAGGGGGACGCGGGCGCGGGGCTGAGCGGCGGCGCAGGGAGCAGGTCGTGCCGGTCCTGGTGGGTGTGGGGCGCCCGGGCGAGGCGCTTCTCTTCCCCATGGGTGCTCAGCAGGTCAGCGTCCCGCCGGTGCGGCTGAAGCTTTTATGGCTCACTGGTGGGTGCAGTTTTCCTTGTGTAAGGTTTGCCCTGTTCTGTGGTATTCAAGACTCTTCCCTTTCCAAGTAGAACCATTCATTTGAGCTGTGTTTCTCCAGCAAGCTCGAGGGGTTGGCTACCAGCCCTGACTTGGTTGGTTTGCTAAGAAAATTTTCTTGACTATTAGCAACTACCGAGAAATACCAGTTCTACCTAATACTGCAACTACCACTGCAACCAGTTGCGGTGGTCTCCTGCTGTGGCAGCCTTGCCTATTAAATATCTCGCCTAGGCTGCCTCATTTATTACACTTACATGCTAGTCTAAGTGTGTATATAATGTATATTTCAAATTCAAGTGTATTGTAATGTCAAAAATCCTGTTGCTTTGTCCCCCGTGTTTAAACTGGAGCAGCTTCTTTGTCTTTACAGTAATAATGTTCGATGTTCTTCGGGCTTGAGCACAGGAATTCCCTTGTGTTACAGTGAGCGTGTATTTCAGATGGTTTCTTTACTTTCTGTCATTGTTGACCATGGCATTTTCTAGTTGGAAAAGGCACAGATAGACACCG
Organism: Rhabdornis inornatus; assembly: GCA_013397075.1. Lineage (NCBI taxonomy): Eukaryota > Metazoa > Chordata > Aves > Passeriformes > Rhabdornithidae > Rhabdornis > Rhabdornis inornatus. Next base: position 428,042 of record VWZS01003167.1, on the reverse strand, counting down.
GCTGGAAGGTCAGCAGAATTCCTTAAAGGAATTACCTTTAAGGCCTGTTCTGCCGGTCCTTGAGTGCTTATGGCTGAGTGGAGCTTCTTGCTGAGCAATAGCCTTATACCAGTCTTGAGGGAAAAACTCCATGCGTGCATGATTGCGTGCACCAGGAAGAATTCTCCTGGTGGCAGGAACTGCATCATGCTGAAATTCTGGTCGCCCGGCCACATGGTGCCATCTGCAGGTCACGTTCCCGTTGCTGGGAAGTCATTTTAAGTTCGATATATGAGAAATATAAATTTAATTGTGTGTCTTAGGTGTTCAAAACTTGCTTTATATTGAAGATGAACATTTTATTCATGTCATGCTTGAGAACAGAATAAGTGACCTTACGTTTTTACACAGATGTGTTTGATGGTTTTGCACAGAACCTTCATGTAACAATGTAAACACTATGTGATTTAATGTTTGTATTGTTTGTATCTTAAATTTTGTCTTGTACCAAGGACTATTTTGGCATCATGGATCTTTGCTTGAACGGAGTGGCTCATCCATATGAATTCAGTGCAAGATGGATATTAGCTTTACAAAGGAACATTTCAGTGGATTGCAACACTCGTCCATTATTTGGACAAACATCTTTAAAAAAACCTAAGCAACTTTTTCATTTCTTTATCTATGTAGAGTGTATTTGTGCAGTTTTTGTTTTGCCAGTGGCAACCGATAATTAGCCAATAAGATTATTTAGGACAGCAGAATTTTTGTCTGGTATCTAAAGCAGCAATAACAGTATCTGAGGGGAAAAAATAGCCATTAAAAAGAATAAAAAGCCATAGTGCTAATGAAACTTCTGGACCCATTGACTCAAAAGTATTAGTTGTAATTACATATTGGCTGTAATGGAACCTCACATCAATTAAACAACTGTTTATTGACAAAGCTTTGCTTTTAAAATATTAGTGCAGTTCATCATGTAGACTGTTGAAAATGAATTTGCCTATTATATGTAATTTAGGTTCAGGGATAGGTAAGGGCTTGGAGTGTTTTGTTAGAAGCTTCTTTTGAGGTTTCTTGTTTCATTTTCTCCCATCTTTAGCACTTTGCAGCCAAGACTGATTTACAGTCAGGGTTTTGAATTGTAGCCTGCACTGATTCGCAAGCAGGACTTGGTTCACTTTTGGTTGTATTTCATACATTTAAAAGACTGGAATGCACATATTCTAACTGGATTTTGATGAATAGAGCTATCAGTTAATTTTCAAGTTTCTAAAATTTTAACTTTCTAAACATTTATATACAAGATGAATAAAATCTAACATCTCCCTTATGCAGGATGTTACCAAGCTGACGCCTCTTTCACCAGAAGTCATCAGCAGACAAGCAACAATTAATATAGGTAAAAACAAACTTATAAAAAGCAGAGGTGGTGCATTAAGGTGGCTCTTTTTGGTACTTGTGCAGTAGCGGATGGTGCCTATGTGGTAACACTTTCAAGAAGTTTGTACAGAAACAGTTACATAGTAGTTTTAGGGACTTGTCCAGCCCTTTTGAATTGAAAAGCACTAATTTTACTTCGGGAACACAGTTGAATGGCATAGGGAATAGTTGCTAAAGCAAGATTTTTTTTTTACCGTGAAATAAAGTATTGAAATGGGTTTCATTAAAATGCAAAGATCTGTCCATTGGGAGCACAATTTCTGGTCTCATTTGTTTAAATAAAAATGATTACAAATTCCATATGGACTTACTGTCTGTGGAGAATTGGGGTAATTGTGTATTGATTGTAGTGGAACATTGCACAAAATTAAATTGTGGTTAATTGACAAACATTTCCTTTAAAACACAGGTACAATTGGTCATGTAGCCCATGGAAAGTCAACAGTAGTCAAAGCTATATCCGGAGTTCATACTGTCAGATTTAAAAATGAACTGGAAAGAAATATCACAATCAAGCTGGGTTATGCTAATGCAAAGGTGAGTCATCACTATAAATGTAGCAGTTATGTTGCTAATATATTTCCGGGGGATGTAAGATTACAGGTAACTAACCCTTGAGGAATTAAACCTTTTTTCAATTTTTAAAAATCACAGATTTACAAGCTGGATGACCCAAGCTGCTCTCGACCAGAGTGTTACCGATCCTGTGGAAGTAGCACCCCAGATGAGTTCCCTACAGATATTCCTGGCACCAAAGGAAACTTTAAACTAGTCAGGTAACTGCTTTAAATTACTGGAATAAATTGTGTTTACTTCCCTTTGTATGAAAACAGGATTGAGCTGTGAGCTGAATAGGTTCTGGCAGACTACACATTCTTAGATGGGGCACCCCTGGGCTAATGCATTGTCTAAACTGTCCTGAATTCATTGGTGGTAATGAGCACTCCATGGTACAGCACAGCTGGGTCTGCTGTCCTCAGCTACTTGCAGGACTTTGAAGTGAAATATTTCTGCTATTAGTATAAGTACATTTTAAACCAGCCAGATTGAGAACTAATGTGGACCTCACAAGTGCATCTTTAAAATCCCTTTTGGAAGGGTGATCTTTGTTAAACTTTTTCTTCCTAAGGGCAGAGTTTCCAAGGTTTTTTAAATGAATATATGAAAGCCTGATGCTTAATGTGAGGTCACTGGAGGCCAAGTGTTCTTTATTTACTTGATTTATTAGAAAGTATAGCATGGTCTTTATGCAGTGGTTATGTGGATCTACACAATGATTGCTCAAATGAGATTAGTCATGAAGACTGTTGTACAAGATTCTTAGTTTGTGTTTATGATAAAATACATGTGGGCCTGTAACCATGTGTCTTTCCTTTTCTCAGATCCCAGCAGAGCACTTGTACTAAGATTAACTTCTGTTGGAGTGTGACAGGCAGGCAGCCATTGTGAAACAACTGGTTAAAAACTTTGCATTCTTTATTCTACTGGTTATTTGCTTGTAGTAGATTTCTAGCATCACCAGCAAAGCACCAAATTAGTCCCTTGCTTTATGGTGGCCTGACACTAAGATAGGTTCACTAGATAGGTTCAGGAAATAATATAGTGAATCAACTATCTTGGTCTGCACAATAAAATCATAAGGTTGGAAATGTGACATTAAGTCCATAGACAAATCTTTGAAGTGCAGTTATAACCATGTAATTAAAGATGTATAATTTCCTAAAATTGAAGAATGAGGGGTGCCTTTTAGAAGAGATAAGACAAATCGCATGTGGTGTGTTGGGGTTTGGGTTAGTGATGGTGGGTTGGTTTGATTTCGGGCTTGTATCCCGGTGCATTTAGCTCTTAATTTATGAGTAAATTGGTGAAATATTAAAGAGGTGCTTAATGTGGATATGTGATATTAAATCTTCAAACTCAAAAAAGGTACTCAGTAGCTGTTCAGCAGCATTTGTGTTCTTTTAGAACGTTTTTGAAAATACTGTTTTAAGGATGTTTTTAGCTTCTGTGTCTGCCTAATCACTGACATAAATCAGTCAGAGGAATTGTTGATAATGGACCTTTGGATTTCTCTTTCACCTTCTCCCACAACAGGCATGTCTCTTTCGTGGATTGTCCTGGCCACGATATTTTGATGGCTACCATGTTGAACGGGGCAGCAGTAATGGATGCAGCTTTACTGTTGATAGGTAACAATTGCTACCCAAAAACACAGCTCCATTTCATAGTAACATGAAGCAACTTTATATGGGCTTTAAAATCTCCTGGGACGTGGTGAGCAATTTAAACAAATGAATGCTTTTGAGATGTGTTGGAGAAAATAAAGTGCTGCTACAATGGCAATGTACTCAGACAAGCTGGCTTGTTTTAATCACACCTATCCATACTCACTAGTTTAGTAGCTGGCCCCGTTGATAGAAGAGAGGTAATATAAAACCTTATAGTAGTATAGTACTGTAAAATTTTTATCACTTGATGGAAACAGATTAGCTGCATTTTGAGTTTCTCTGAAGGTTCAGTTTTCTTTAAATATGCATGTAGTATTTGCCATGCAGTAGAGTTCACAAACAACAGTACAAACAGTAAACCCAGATAAATATAGGCAAAATTTAACTACAGGAGGTTTAATGTAATCCAGAGAATTTTTGTTCTGATTTGCAAGCAATAGAAAGTGAGTAAAACTGATTTTTCTATGTCTGTAGAACATTCTAGTGTTCTGTAGTGATACATAGCAATTATCTTACCTTGATAGGATACGTCAACAAAAGGAAAAACCAGCTTCAGATACTGTAATTTAAAGTCTGAGATAGATGATGAGCCATCATTTCTTCTGCCTGGTTGTCTCTAGAAAGTGTGATAGACCAAACTTCAGGCAAGATTAACCACCATAATGGCACATCTGCCAACGCTGGCTTCTTAGCTGAAATCTAGACCATTCTGATAGCAGCCCCATTCACATACTTGATGGAATTATAACAGAGTTTGGGGATCTTGATATTTTTATTACTTTACTGATAAGAAAATGTTAAGATATTTCTTGAAAGGTGATTTGTCTGTTACGCTACAGTCAGCATTGAGGTATCTGAAGAGCTAAAGGATGGAGTAAGCTAAGCTAGGTGTTGGTATCTTTGGATATTTTAGGTTGATGTTCCTAGTGGGAGCAGGTAGAATGGGGGAACCTCTCTGGCAGCCTCTTATCTGTCCTGCATTGTGTGGAGGGTACAGCCAGCAGCTATAGGGGAGAATAGGTGCTTATTGATTGCTTCGTATGTGGATTACTGAGAGACAACTGTCTTTTGTTTTTGTTTTTTTTTTCTTACATGGTGATAATAGATGGAAGTAGAGATCCTAACTGTAGGAGTTTTGTCTATCTTTATAGTTTCTATATTCCAGTCACTTTTCTTCTTTCAGCTGGTAATGAGTCATGCCCTCAACCTCAGACCTCAGAACATCTAGCTGCTATAGAAATCATGAAACTGAAGCACATTTTGATTCTACAGAATAAGATTGACTTGGTGAAAGAGAGCCAGGCTAAAGAACAGTATGAACAGATTCTTGCATTTGTACAAGGTAAGTTTTCAAGAGCAGAAATCCGGTTAGTGGTGGAAATTCAGCGTTGAGACATGGACATAGTGGTTTTCTGTATCTTCATAGAAAAGCTTATCTTAGACAATGCTGGTGTACATGGTCTGCTAATGTGAAAAGTAGACCCTGGGAGTTGTGCTTCTTGCCTGTTTGAGCCTGCTTGCATACAGTGTTACGGCTCTGGGTCAGAGCTCTAGATGTAAAACTAACATCAGTCACTCTTACCTAGTAGCTTTCAGTGGATTTGTGATTTCTTCCCGGAGTGCTTCTTTGGTAGAGATTTCACTGTGATTTTACTGCAGTGCAGGAGAAAAGGACACTGTACTTGTTAGGGACGCTTTGTAGGTTTACTTTTTTTTTTTTTTTAATCTAATAACAAAAGATTGCTCTTCTATCTGTCTGTGTAAATCCAGTTTGGGCAGTGTTATCCTACTCTGTAAAAGTCTGCTCACCTTTATAGTGCTTTGAGTTTTATCTTTCCCAGGAACTTCCACTGTTTTCCCTGTTTATCTGCAGTAGGTGGGGTATGTGACAAGCTGCAGAGCTAGATTGTCACCATCAAAAGTTGCCAATGGACTTTTTTTTTTTTTTTTTGTAATTCATAATTGTTGTCTTGCAGAAGCTGTTTGTAGCTGTCAGAGTGGCTTGATGTGTAAATTTGGAGTTTGAAAACTGGAGTTAACACAAGAAACATAGATGTAATTAAAGTAATGATATCTAACAAACCTGGATTACTAAATGCATTCTTCTGTAAAATAAGAGTTTTTCTAAAATACGTATTTGTATTGCAAAATTTGAAAAACATAAATCATTAAATTAACAGGAAATTTAATAATGAAATCTGACCGTAAAATTAACACTGCTGTGTCTCATACTGAGATAATGATCTCTCTTAGGAAATCTTAAAAGTGTTTGTGATCACAATGTAGGAAGGGAATTCTCCCTTAGAGTGGAAGATTATTTTGACAATTTCAGAATGCCTCAAAAAGTAGGTGTGGCTGATGTGAGCTAAAATGCTGAAGGGAAGGATGGATGCTCTGATGTTGCTTTGGTAAATACACATAGAACATGCCACGAAATTCATTAGTATTTTTAGCAAGGACAGAACACTTGGTCATATTAAGGCTTAATGTTGAACTTGATTTTGTTTTAGGTACAGTTGCAGAAGGAGCTCCAATAATTCCAATCTCAGCACAGTTGAAATACAACATTGAGGTGGTTTGCGAATACATAGTGAAGAAAATCCCGGTCCCTTTGCGAGACTTCACATCTGAACCAAGGCTCATTGGTATGTAAATGCTCAGGCCTGAGTGTCTGTAGCCAAACATTTTCTGAACGTGTCTACACTTAGAATAGCACATGCTGAGTGCCCTAAACAGAGGTGGGTTTAAAAGGAGTCTTTAGGATGCTCTTATTTTTAAACTTGCATGTCTTCTGAGAGCTATATTGTTTGTTTACTGTTAATTGCTGTTGGTTTTGTGTATATTCTGTGCATGTGACAGCACTAAAATGCAGTAAAAGTGAGAAATCTGTCTGTATCTTAAAAACATCCGTTCAGTTGCTATGAATTTAGTTTTGATTTAACAAAATAATGGCAAACTGATGAATTTGATAGTTAAATTATTTCCATGGAAATATTTTGGGTAGCTTGGTTAAATCTTTTGTGTTAATCCCCAGTTTCCTGGTTATAATTGTCAAAGTTTCAGTTCTTGTCCAGCATACTATGAAATGTAGTTCCTACAAGGAACTTGCCTTTTTTTTCAAATAATCCAAGGGAGTCCTACATTGCATAAATGCATAAAAATTGACCATGTTACATCAAGGTTACAGTGTTCAACTATCAGTACATTAAAACAGAGTTCTGGTATTCACAATTAACATTGTGAATATTGAAGGGGTTTTGTAAAATGGTTGATCATTACTTTCTTTTTCAATATCTTTAAGTTACTTTCTGCTATGCAGAAGTCTTATGAAATATTTATATATATGAGCAGTTTAAATTGTTTTGAGAATAAAATTTTAAAAATTAGTGAAATAAAATTATGTCTGCCTAAAAATTTGGAATAAAATATTGATTGTTCTGGTTTTGTAATATTTATAAATATGTGTATCCTTTCATAAGAACAGAGAAGCAGTCAAAGTTGCTAAAGAAAGACATTGTTTAAAAATCTGATAGCAAATATAAACCTGGCTATGATCTCTTCTTTTCAGTAATCAGATCTTTTGATGTCAACAAGCCTGGCTGTGAAGTTGATGACCTTAAGGGAGGTGTTGCTGGTGGCAGTATTCTAAAGGGTGTTTTGAAGGTAGCTCTTTCTCTTTCTTGACTGAAATTTGTATGACAATGAGTAGAGTTTTTCCATGCTTGCTACAAAATGTATCTATGTAACTGATTTTTTTTAAAACTTGAATACAGTCACATGGCACTTGTTTTTTCTGTTTGTACTTCATTTTCACTTTACAGTTTTAAAATACCAGAACAAGAAGCACTGGTTTTAATTTTTAAAGTTTTAACTTTTTGCTGATAATTACATTTAATCCCTCACAAAAATGTAAGGAACTATTTTTTTTCCTGTCCTACCACTTCCACTTGCTGAATTATTGTGGGGAAGAGGAGAGCAAAAGAACTTTAAAAGCACCTTTGAAGTGTGTATGGGTTCTCACAGGTCCTACTTCCTCAGTTAAGTGTTCTGTATATTCTGCTTTTTTTATTTTGCTTGCTTGCCAGCAATAGACAGAAACTTTAAATGATTGCTTTGCTAGGCTGAAAAGCAAACTATGTCTTTGAACATTTATGCAGCTTGTGCTTTCTCTGGTTTGCAGTGTATTGGTGTCAATCAGTTACACTGATTGAATTAACTCAATTTTACTCAGTGCTGAAATATTTCTAAATCAAATACAGTGTTTAAAAATTAAACTGAAATTTAATTGTTGAATTATTGCTGATAAAGATCCTTTGCTAAAGCAGTGTTACAAATTGTATTGAAAAGAAAATCAGTTGTTACGTTTGCTGTAAGCATTGTTCAATTTTCAGCAAATGGTGAAACAGGAATTCTTCAAGTTCTACAGTAGCCCAGAAACAAGGACTTGTATAAAAAGTAGATCTTGGGACATGTGAATCTTATCTGTGACTAGTGAGCTTTGTGTTCCTATGAAATAATCAGTTAAACACTTCTTCACTTTTGTCATTAGGTGGGCCAGGAAATTGAGGTGCGGCCTGGTATTGTGTCCAAGGACAGTGAAGGCAAACTCATGTGCAAGCCAATTTTTTCCAAAATTGTGTCACTCTTTGCTGAACACAATGATCTACAATATGCTGCTCCAGGAGGCCTTATAGGTAACAATATTCTCTCACGAAAATATTCATTTCTTCATGCTTATTGAAAACATTTGGTTTCATTCAACAATGAATTTCAGCGTAATTAACAAAAATACCATGAGCATTTTTAGATAATTCAAATATGTAGAGAGAGACAGGGTTGGTGTGAAAAACGGATATTTAAGAATTAAATAATTTTCCTGAATGTCACTGGCCAATGCAGATCAGCTTGCACTGTTAACTGTACCAGCTTTAACAGCAGAATATCTCTTCATCTGTTTAGACAGAGCTCACAGTCTTGCTGACATTCTGAAAGTGCTGTCCAGGTAATAGGGAATTCCCAGTACATTCTTTCTTTTTTTTAGATCATCTTCAAATATTTTAGCACATAAAAATGACAGCTACCTTTCAGTTACTCCTTCTGACTTCCCTTGTTGTGTTGTAGGTGTTGGCACTAAGATTGATCCCACTTTATGTCGAGCTGACCGCATGGTGGGCCAAGTTCTTGGTGCAGTTGGGGCACTGCCAGAAATATTTACAGAGCTAGAAATTTCCTACTTTTTGCTGAGACGACTCTTAGGTGTGCGCACTGAAGGAGACAAGAAAGCTGCAAAGGTGTGTGCCCTTTCTTCTGTTTATCCTGATTTTCCTTCCTGTGCTAATTTTCATTAATGAATATATTGCTTTGGTCATATATAGAATTTTTGTCTCAGTGTTCATATAAGCTTGTTACAAAACTTATCTGCTTGTTTAATACTGTAGAATGGTTTTCAGAGGAGTATAAATTCATATCAGTAGTTTAAAGTAGCATAAAGTATTTATGTGTCATGTATGTATTTTTCTAAACATGCTGGTAGTTGTTTTCTTTTGCTGTCATCCTATTCATTTGTGCAATAATTAGTTTTACAGTGGTACTGATCTACTTCCTACTGACATGCTTTTTGTAGTTTTTTTTCACTGAAGAATTTTTTAAATGTTAAGTATTTTTAAAATACTCTGGTTGAAAAAAACAACTTGAGGCACAGCACAGGCTTGTGTAACACGATCTGTTTTACACAAATCAACCAAAAAAGATCATAATTTCCCCTTTTAGCATTTAAATCTATAAACTGTTTCATGCAACAGTGAGTAAAGTGCTTCAGCGCTCTCTTATGTCTACATGCAAAAAAATAAATAATTTCACAAGATAAGGGAAATGAGAATACACCATCCTACTAAATAATCTGTATAACATCACAGTTTATAACAATATCTCTGACAGTGTAGTTTATAGAATATGTAGATAAATCCCAAGTACATCATACCAAGAACCTTAGAACTACATCTATAACATCTTTATGTATTTGTCCTTTTACATACAAAAGTTTTATCTACTGACACTGCTACCCATAGCTTGTGTGTGTATATTTATAGTATTTCTCAGCTGTATCTTTTTTTGTGGAAAGAAGGTAACAGAAGTTACTTGGTACTGTCTGTGCAATTTGTTTTTAGTACTAAAGCTTATGTTTCAGAGTTTTGTATGTCTGTCTTCAGGTGCAAAAATTATCAAAGAATGAAGTTCTAATGGTAAACATAGGATCCTTATCTACTGGAGGGAGAGTCAGCGCTGTAAAGGCTGATTTGGGGAAGATTGTGCTAACTAACCCTGTGTGCACAGAAGTGGGAGAAAAAATTGCTCTGAGTCGAAGAGTTGAGAAACACTGGCGGTAAGTTGGTGCAAAGTTGGTAGAGTACCTGGTTGCTACATTGTTAAACAAAAAAATACATGAATCTGATTTTGTACTAGAATAGGTAAGTGTATGTCTGTTTTAAAAATTTTTCTGGATACTCCTAACATATTGGCACCATAGTTGTGGAATGCTTCATTTCATTGCTATCCCTTTTTTAAACAAACACTGTGATCAGGAGGGTACCTGTTAGTTAACAGACAAGGAAACACCTGAGGTTCGTGTTTGTTGCCCAAACTGCCAAGCTGTAAATTGAGCTCAGTAGGGAACCTTGGCAGAGGGGTTGGGAAGTTCTCATAATGTTAAGCCAAATAGTCATCTTTATGCACACCTCAGTGGTTTTTTACCTGTGGAGCTGCATGTGATTTCTCATGCAACCTGGAAGAAACAGCAGGGGAACAGAGGAGGGATATTTGAGTGTTTTATATATTACGAACACAGAGGAAAGAATAAAGTATCGACTGGATTGACCCATTCAAATTACAAATATAAAATGTCTGACTGCACAGAAGCGTCTGGAAGCTGAAAATAATGAACAGAATTGGTTGGTGATTCATTTTATCACTGTGCCAGACTCTTTAGGTGATTACACATACTGTACTTGTCACATGTTTTATAAGACTGGATTGATAAGAACATAAGAGAATTTAGATTTGTTGGCTCTGCACAGCCCTTGTAGTATGAGAGAGCAGAGCCATTTTTACAAGAACCGTGTACTGTATAGAAAGGAACCAAGCTTTAAATATCCATGGATGCATATTTCTTTTTCAGATGACAAGAAAATGTAGACAGGAATTTAGTGCTTGCTGTCTCAGAGCAAGATGACAAATTAGGGAAGAGATTATTCTTTGGAAAAAAAAAATCCAAGGCAAAAGATAACATGTCTTGAACAGGAGGAAAAAAAAAAGGCAGGACCCAAATTAAGTCAGGTAAAGCAGAAGGAAGAGGAGAAACTATATTAGAAATTATTCTTTTTTTTTTTTTTTTTTAAGCTGTAGATTTATAGCCTGTGCAGATTTTAATGTATATTTTGTTGCTTCTGTAGATTCCTTCCCAGTTAAAAAACTCGACCAAATTTTGCCCAAAAGCCCACCTGTCTCTGGATTATGAGGTGGACAAATAGTGGAAGCCTGCTGTGAAGATAGTTACTGAAAAGTTGATTCCTATGCTGTATTAAAAAGATAAAGACAATGTAAGGAAACTGAAAGTTGAGAAAATGGAAAGAAGGCAAACTGGGAAAACCTGCATAATAAAATCTAATTGCAGTAAAGATAATATACAGTTGGTACTGTGAAAAGGAACTTGCAGCCAGAGACAATAGATTACTGAAAATATAGAAGAAGGTTCATAAAGCAAGAAAAAAAAGAGTATAAAATAAAAAGGAAATATACAGAGGCATAGAGAGAGGTTAAAGAGCAAATGGGATACACCAGTGATTCCAAGGATCAGGGAATTCAAAGATGGTCAAGTTATGACCTACGGGTATGGTATTAAAAAATGGGAAGTGCTGCTCCGATAAACTTCACTTCCTTTTCTGGTGTCCCAAGGCAGGCTCTGCTGCTTAGCAAGGTAAATTGAGATGCACATGTGGTTTCTCACCAGAATTGGAAAGGTTTTGAACATAGTCTTACTAATAATATGAAATACCTGCTGACTGTGGAAATGGATATATTCTGAATTTCTTTTTACAAGCATATTTTTCTGAGGCAATAGTGGCTTATAAAAAAGGCCTTCATTTTCCTGGATGTAAATAGCAGCACTTACGGAGCTGAGTTCCCATCACAAGTTACCTGTTCATTGAGAGTTACAGCTGTTTGTAATCTTACGGAATTTTCATTTCTCTTTGAAAGTAATGCAACACTTCAGACACAGGTGAAAGAGATCGAGCTGTGAATAGATTTACCATCCAACAGTGCAACATAAGTTACAATATTTTCAGATTTTCAGCTTCTGTTCAGGAGTACACCCTTAGCTGGTTACAAATATCCTCTATCCTTCACCCTTTTCTCTTCCATGTTTCCACTAAGCAGGTTTAGGCATAAGAAGGACAGAAGGATGTTGACTTCTACAGGATATTTCTGACTACTAGTAAAAGTAATATAAACCTTTTTTTTTTTTTTTCAGTTTAATTGGTTGGGGTCAGATCAGAAGAGGAGTGACAATCAAGCCAACTGTTGATGATGACTGAAGAACAAAAGAGTGCTTCATTTTAAAAGATGAAGTGCCTATTTCTATTTTGGAGAGGGTGTATTTTCACAGTGGAATTGGAAGCTGTGCAAACAGTATCTTTGAGTTGTATGGCTGTCCTCATACATTTTATTGAATTTTACCCTCTTACTAAAATACTAGTCACTATCACCATTAAAAGTATAAAATAATTGGCATAGAAGTGGGTTTCATTATCCACATTTTAGTAGAAATTAATTGTACATGTCTCATGGCATGTCTAATTTATGTTACTTTGTGTTTCAGACATATCTGTTTAATATCAGTCAAACCAGCCCCAGTGTAACACACAAACCATAAATCTGGTATTGAAATAAAATATTGCTTATTTTCATTAATTCATACAGTTTTTCTGAGTAACAAAAGACTGCAGTGGTTGTTCAAGTACAAGAATTAAAAGCAAGCAACCAAACTCTTCTTGGAAGACTAGTACATTTTCTGCACAATTTGTATGTTTAGACAACTGTTACCAACAAAAAACTCTATTCCTTTGTTTCTATGGTTCTGATATTAGGATTCCAAAGTGTTATGCTTTGTAATTAGGATGGCAATATTGACTGACTTGAATTTGTCATTTCTGATATTACTACATGTTTTCTTAAATCCCCAAAGCAAAACTACAAGTAAACTGGATCTGAACTGGCAGTACTGGTTTTGGCCTATTTTAGTATGGATTTATGAAAAGAATGTGATTAATTGGAACGTAACTGTCATCATGGAACTCTGGAGGAGTTACCTGGGAGTTCTTTATACAGTACGAGTAAATTACTTCAAAATGATGTTGAGCAAATATGAAATGTTGGGAAGAGGCTGTAAAAAGGAATGATTTGGGGTGGGGACAGATTAATGGTGGTGGAATTGTGAATAGGATGAGGAGAAAAGGTGTAAAAGCACTTTTTAGCTACTCTGAATCACATGCCTCAGGATAAAACATAATGTAATAAACTTACTGTAGGGTGCTAATACTTTATTCCATTTAGATTTCACTCCTTCATTTGTACTAATATACATAGTTCTAGCTGTTTTATATATTATTTAGCAACTCATGCTACTTAACACGTTTTGGTACAAAGTACTGTGTGTTTTCAAAACTTGGTTTTGGTTTTATTCAATACCTTCAAGGGCTTTCTAAAGGTGAATACCATTTCACTCATCAAATTGGACTTTGATGAAACAGCTTGCATTTTGGTCTTGATTTTGCACCGTACTGTGTTCCCTTACTCTGTCTACATTCCTGTACTCAGTTTTTCCATTTGTAAAGTACTACCTCACATGGCGTTGAGAGTAAATACATTAGTTTTTGAATAGTGCTTCTCCATTTTAAAAGCAAGAGTCAGCTGTAGTTCCCACTGACTCTCCAGGTACTTGACCAATCTTAAACATATGTTCTAAGGATTGTGTCTTCCATGCTTTGGCAGCTCCTTTCTGTAACTGAATTCTAGGAACTTGGATAAACTTAAGCCTTGCCTAGTCTCGTGGCATGAGGGTGGGCATAAAAGAGAATGAAAGCTACTGCAGAGTGCTTGCATGGCACCAGGTCCAGGGTGAAATTAAGTGCAAAGTCCTTTCTCAGTGCACTGCAGCTGTGGGTTTAATGAAACACATGCGGGAAAGCTTCTGAGAAACTGGTTAAGCACCCACAGACATTTTTAGACATTCAGATATTTTGGAGGTTGTGTCTCTCTTGATCTGCAATTTAAAGAACACCAGTGCCATAATCTTGCCGAAGTTGTGCATTGACCTGCTTTCCCAGTGGCTTTTCCAGGCAGGGTGAGGCTCTCACAAGGATCACCTCTTTCTACACTGTGCTGTATATCCTGTCACACCAGGATGAGGGCCTGGGGGACAGATCACATACAGAGCTCTTTTTCTGCCACCAAAATGTTACATTTCCTCTAACGGAAAGCTTTGACTGCTGACGTGAGTGATGAGTAATGGGATTCTGAGACTGCTGAATACATGGAACTACAGAATTGGAGAGCCAAGTGTGAACAGTGTAAGTGCAAATACATTGTGTGCTGATGCGTGTACCGCCCCCTCCTCAGGCACTGAACCGTGATGCTGAGATGTTGAATGACAAGAGAAAGCAATATCGTGTACAGCTAAGGAAGTTGAAAATTATTTTGATTTTCTTGGCCAGGGTGAAAATAGTGACAGATGCACTGTGAGCTTTCTCACTTTATCAAGGATTTGCTTCAGAGTGATTTTATTTTTTTACCCTTTTTAGGTCATACTTAGCAACCTGAACAGAGGTGTGCATTTGCATTTCAAATGGGTTGGATACAGAAATATGTAGATTCCTTGTGTAGTGGTACAAAGTTGAAGTATTGTGTCAGTAGCTGTTTCTGAGACTTCAGTGTGTATTTGGGAAATGCCATTTCCAGCCAAATACTAGATTTTGTTCTGAAAGGGTGAAAAAAACCTTTCAGTTAACACCTTTGCTGATTTGGTCCTAGTATACACGAAATCCAAAAACATTTTAAAATTATGTTTTTACTGCATTTGTTTTGTAGCACTTTCAAAAGTGCTTCCTAGCTCGCTGCTGCAGAAAGGGTTCCTGCTGTTTTTCCATGCTGAGTCATGTGGATGAGCCTCCAGACTGCCTGAAGGAAAGGTTTAAATTTCTGTCCCGGCCCAGTTTCCCATCAGTGCTTCGGCCAGTGTAAAGTCCCAGCCCTGCCGCCCCTGCCGTTCTGGGTCACTTCTTGCTGCCAGGCTGGGGTTAATATAAAGTTTCAAACGCCTGCCCTCCCTTAACCACTCCCCCCAAAGCACCGACGGCCGGGTCCCAACTCCCCCCCCTCCTGGCCGTGGCATAGCCCGTGGACATCCATAAAGTCCGGTTGCCCTTTACTGACATCACCAGACCCTGCGGGCACCATTCCTTCCTCATCAGTTCTTCCACTGCCATAATTCTTTTGGCACAGTTGGCTTAATGGCTGATTTTACTTACCATAGTGCTAAAATTACTAATGTGCTCTGGCTTCATGGTGCTGCTTTTGTTTCTGTTAAAGCTCCATCTTGCGTGCTCCATACATCTCCACTCCATCCCAGTGGTGTAGTAAAAGTGCATGTTTCATACTTTCCAGACTAAAAACCCTGCTAGAATAACCATTTTTACAGAAATTTTGGTTTATGGTGAATAACATAGCAGCTGTAACAGTCAAAAGCTGTGTAAGAGATACAAGTATGTAAATAAATTCTCCTTTCTTAGCCTGAAAGGATTAAAAACCAAACAAGTCTCCTAACATGGGCACTACATATGCAATGAAGAAAGAACAAATTAGTAAGAGAATTTTGTTACCAAGGAACATCTTGTTCAAGGAATTACCTCAAATATTTAAATAATCACATATTCTTCAATGTCTTTTATAAAACTTCTATAAAACAAGGGACTAGGACACTGTGCTCAAACACAGATGAAAACTGCTGAAATATTTTAGTTGAAGTAATGTTAATATACATCATATTTACTTGTGTTGAGGAAGGCTTCATTAAGAAATTGCAGGCTATGCATCTATAAAAAACAAACTTTTCAGTTCAAACAGTTTCTTTCTAAAGCCTAGTATACTTTTTTTAATATTTCATAAAGTTGAGGGAAAAAAAAAATCAAGATTCGCTGAATTAAGTCTCATGTTACACAATCCTAAGGATTCAAATGAATCAGGGCACCAGCTCTCCTTTTTTGCCTCTGTGTGGGCATTTGTAAAGAAATCCAACATATTAGAATGGATTCATTATGTTATTTAGAAAGCCTCTTCCCCTGCCAAACATTACATTTTTCTGTGTTTAGTTATTTTTGTTTATTTGGTGTTCAGTGAAGACCTGAAAAGTGTTTCTTCCCGCAAATGCGCCTTAAGGTTCTCTGAACTCATTTCTCTTCCCAGTTTTTGCTTAATCATCTATTTGATTAGGTAATCTATTATGTATCTCAAAATGCTTCATTTGCAACATTATCCTAACTACCACACAACAGAGTTAAGTCTCAACTTTTGCAAGTTTTCATTCAAGCAGCTTTTTTAACCTTGGTGACTAGCACTGGGCATACACAAATAGAACAATTTTTTGTACTTTTTCTTGGCTACCGCCAAAATGCTGTTGATAACAAAGTTTAGCAACAATTACTTTTATTTCCTTAGATTGTCTCCCGTTTATTGTGTTGGCAGTAATTGTATACAACTTAATCCTTTAAAAATCTAACATGGAGTCATACTTCACAAGAGGTATGGGGGTATAATTAGTCCTTCCACAGCAATCACAAGCATTCACATATTCTCCATATGGTTTTGGCTCCTTGCCTTCTGCTTCGCGTTAAACACACCGAGCCAGCAAACACTGGTACAGCCCCGTAAATCATGTACTTGTGTGCTTCAGGCACACAGATTGTCCTGTTAATGCTGCTGGGACCATTGTGCACTTGAAGGTGAGCTTGTATTCTAAGTGCTTTGGAAACTGGGATATTAAATTACTTCCATTTTTCTGAAAGCTTAATTCCTCCTTTAAATTCCTTGCTACTTCACACTGTTGGTGTTCTAACAATCTGTGTGTTCATGCTGGGAATTTATTTTTGCAGTTAAAAGCTGACATTTTGTCTTTGAAAGCATTTTGAGCCTTATGGGAAGGTATCTGTTTTGACACGTAACATCACAGGAAAGTGGACTCTTGGTACGTTCCAGAGCAACCTGGCTGTTTATGGGCTGGTGAAAGCTGCTCCAGGCAGAAGCTGATCACTAGCTCCATCCATTCAAGGGGAGTACAGTTAATGTAGCTACAGAAGAGGTCTGCTGGAAATAACACAACTTTGAACTGACAAACACTAAAAATCAGTGTTCTCCCATTAAAGTCTCCCCAAAAAGAAGGTGGGTCCCTCAGTGTAATGGTTTGGTTTTTAATGTCCTGCTCTCTTGTTAAACGACTTACTAGAGAAACAGGGAGGGGCTGTTTCTATTTCAAAATACAACGCTTATATAGTCACCGAAGCAGATAACCTTCAGGGCCATCTACAATTGTATCAGCCGAGAAAAGGAACTCAACACTTCAAATCTTCTCTACCCTTTCTTTTTCAAGATTCATCAGTGCTGACTTCTAACAATGTATCAGGTTGAACATTTACCAGTCCTTTTACCTTTGTTACATATACTCACCAACATCTCCAGGCCTATCTTTGATTCATGAGCAAACAAGATTACATGTGAGCTTACAGAATTATGGAGGAAAACATGGATTTTTTTTTTTACGTCCACCCCCTTCCCGCCCCCAAAACCAATGAGAGTTCAAACTAAGAGATGGTATTTGAAATTGCAGAATAAATAATTAACCACCCTACCTAATTAAAAATTCCTTTAAGCTTGCACAGCACTTAATCTGTGTAATAAAATTGTCTGTGAAAGCCTTTCTTTAACAAAAAAGTACAACTAAGTATTAAGAAGTCTACTGAATATTTGTAAACCAAGATATGTCAGAGATTTTAATGCAGACAAATAACTTACCAGTTCTCCTCAGGATGCATGGAACTCCTCCTCAACACAAGGACCACCCTGATGTTTAAATGTAAGATCTGTTTACAACTTCTTTTAATTCAGATTTTCAATTAAAAAAACAAACAAACAAACAAAAAAAACCAAAAACAAAAAAAAACTCCCACCCTCTTCTCTTTTTTCCTTTCCTTCTTTTCTTTCCTTTTTGCTTTTTCTCCTTTTTCTTTCCTTTTCTTATTTTATTCATTCTCTTTTCTCTATAAGGGAAAATAATCTGCATTTTCATCTGAGGCAGCTGAAAAAACTGTGTCTGGAGTCTTCACAAAAAATTCAGTTTGAGGCCAACACCCCTTAGGGAAAATTTCAGACTTGTGAAAGCTGGCAAAGTTTTACGAGCAACTGAAAACCCATACAATGCAAAATGTCAGACAGCTTCAAAGTAAGTGACACTACACTGCACATTGCTGGTATTTTTAAGCAGAGAGGTTATCTGAGATATATGCAGCTGTAGAGATTTTATAATGGCCTTACAATATTTTCACTGATTTAAACCTATTAGGTCAGTTCCAACCAACTGACTTTGTATAACTGAAACTGAAAAGACATAGACTGAATATCTGGACCCTCTTCTGATCTTTCTCTACAACTATGCTGTGTAGCACAGCACAGACAGACCAAGCACAAGAGCCTTGCATTCCTCTTCTGGGTTCCAGCACCATGGGATTCTTTACACTGGACACAGTTGTCTAAGATATATGATAATAATGAAATAAAAAGCATGTCAGTCAGTCATCAGCCTGGTATATCTGAAGACATATTTAAAAACTTTTTTTTTACAAGTAGGAACCATTAGAAAGTTTAAGTTCAAATACAGTTTTCAGACCCCAAGCAACAAATAAGATTCTCTGATCATGTTTCACTGTTTAGTTTGTGTATTTCCCAGTCCTTTGCTATCCAATATTCCAGCTTTATCACGAAGAAGTTTGTCCAAATGAACATTGCCATACCTGTTTCACAGATACTCCTCCAATACCTTATTTTTCAGGGTTACACAGATCCCAGCAATGTCTATGTTGAGGCTTAGTAAAATTATGCCATGAAAACCTTTGAAAGATTTTTTGCTTTATTTAATGAGCATTTTTAATGTCAATTTCTTCAAAAGCGTTTTGAAACACACAATTGTAAAGGTCAATCTTTCATTACTTCATTCGTTGCAACTAGTTTTCCCACCAAAGAAAGTATTTCTTACAGCTTCATTCATCTTTCTTTGCCGTCAAGCCTTTGGGTCCCAAGCATTTGTAGCTGCCTGTATGCATGGGCAGTTCAGTGCACATCCCAATTCCAGTTGTCTAAATTCACCCTAGAATTGGAGACAAATGTATATGACACTTTTGTCCCCGTGCATCATGGGCTGAAGCGAGTTGGTGGCTTTGTCTGCATGTATAGTGTTGGGCTGTAACACGTCTCAGTGGCCAGCCATTTGTTCCAACAGACATCAGGCCAGATGCTACCCAAAACACAGACATTGTGACAGCCTGGGCCCCTTTCCAAGTGTTGTTTCCCAGAAACTATATGAAGCTTCCTGCCAACACCAAGCCAGTTCTTTCTTCAGCTCTCTCAGGGAGTACCCTGAACACCAGCAGTAACTGGAAAAGTGGAGATGGATGGGTCAAAGCTCCTTCACAGGCTCCCAGGGGACGGTGATGGGCAGCACATCAAGCTGCAGCAGTCTCATGCTCGAGCTCAATGGTGAGGATACTGCCTGGTGGGAGCAGGTCTTGCAGCAAAACCAGGACTGGCAGTTGCTGAAGCCAGAGAACACAGCAGGTGACTGTCCTGGAGTTCTGTGTCTTCAATGAGGCAGATAACTAACAGAAAAGGCTGGGGAACAGGGAAGCCCCTACTCGTGAGCAGCTTGCCGCCAATAATGACAAACAACTTGGTGTAGTGAAAGGTTCCCTGTCCATGGCAGGGGGTTGCATCTCGATAATCTTTAAGGGCTCTTCCAACCCAAACCATTCTCTGATTCTGTGAACCATGCCTTTAGAGAGGAACACAAGGTTATAAAGCACTTGCCACTTGGTGTCTATGGATCACATACACTGATCAAGACCTGGGCAGTTTTATAGTCTTGGGATCTCCTACCCAACAGAAAGATTAATCATGTACACCTCTCATTCCCCTGTCCAGCATGAAGGCCAAGCCCTGTATCCTCATCGTTTCACAGCTTGGAGCACCTCATGTTCTTTTGGTTTGACTGCATCTCTCTTATGCTGTGATTTCGCTTAATTCCATGATGTTGGTTCTTTGGCCATAATATGGTGCAATGCTTCATACCGTGGATAAAACACCCTGTGAATTCCAGATAACTTGGCCTGTCTTCACTCGTCTGTTGGGAATTTCAAGAGGTTCTGCTTCATCCACTGAGATTTTGTACATGGCAACATGCCTCTGTCACAGCAGACAGCAATAACCAGTGCTGCTTTGGGGGGTTCCAGCAACTCTTCTCACCACAATTTTTGCTCCAGGTGAGAGGAGTTAAGGAACCTTCTTTTCAGAGCCATTTTAGGCACAGAGGCTATGATTCAATTATTCCTGCTGCATTTCCTTCTGTGGGTCACAGCCCATTCTTCACTGGTCTTGCATGGAAACTCTTGAGACCATCTAGCCTAGGACATTTTTTGTGAAGGACCAAATGGTTGCTAAGAGATAATGAAAGTAGTGATGGCAATATGTGCTTGTGGTGGAGATAGACCCCTTTCTAAACCAGCAGCAAAAGCAACCAGGAATAGGGTGTCAGTCTGCCATTAAAGGCTTGGCAATATCTGGAAATATCAATTCTGTAATATCTGAGAATGAAAAGAGAGGGGAAAAACAGGCATAGCTGTCTGAGGGCAAGCACCTCAGCATGGACACTAGAGGACTCCACAGCATTCACTGTCTCCACAGGTTTGTACTGTATAATTACAGTAATTTAACTTACAAATTAATGTCTGGACAATTCTTGAGAAATTCTAAACAGCACTACAAAGACTACAAAATGGACAAGAAAATCTATTAAGAGTAACTAGGCCTGGGCATGTCTTGGGAGAGCAAAAAAAATTAATTCAAACTATTCTTAGATAGAAAACATCAGTATCCTAAAAAATAGGACTCCAAAAAATTACATTCTTCTACATACCTCCACCTGCTTCCACTTGTGAAAGGGCAGGGGAGGATTGTAAAAAATGGCCGAATATCAATTTCTCTATGGCACAACCATCACATTTCACTCACTCATTTGTGAACCAAAGTACTTGGGCAGAAATCCCAGGAAGTGCCATCCAATCTGGAGGTGAAGGCATTGAGGGGAGGAAGACCCATCCCATCGATTACGTTTTGCCTGTGGTTGATCACCATTTATCATTTAGGAAGCCAAGTCTTTTTTTTGTTTGAATCTATCTTGTTTAAACTCCAGCTATCCATGTCTCTCTTTAGACTGAAGTGAATTCCTAGTACCAGGAAAGCACTAGATGATTCATGTCTACTTTTTTTGTTCTTGTTGGTATTAAACAGCTAAAGACTTTTTAAGCATCCAAATTCTTCTATAATTCTTTGTGGCCTCTCCAGTTTTTGGTCTATCTAAAAAACACAACCCAGCAGATACAAATTCACCTTATTTCTACTACTTGCTCCACTGTGAGCATCGCCAAACAACACCAGCCTTTTTTGTCCCACACATATATGAGACTCATTTTGAGGTGTCCTGTGATTGTGTTCCTTTAACCTTTTCTGAAGTTTCTGCTTTCCAGGATTTAGAAATATCCTCTAGGTACATGATTTGCATTCATTAATCCTAGACACTTAATTTTGCACTTGGACAGATTAAGACATAATTTATTTAAGTGGTTCAATGTACAGAGTAATCTACTCTCTGTGAAATAATGCACTCTGTTTCTGCATTATTGTCTTTTCCTCATCACCTGTATGTATTTATTCCAGCAACTTCATCACAGCACAAAAAAAAGCACGGATGACTCTATGATGACTTCTGGATCACAATGGAAGTGTTGGGCCATAACTAAGGTTCCACCTCTTTGAACAATACAATTGTTTGGTTATTTCTGCAATGTTATGTATTTCTTCACAACTGTCAGTTCATCAGCTTTTAAGCCATTTAATATATGATACTGAAAGTAAGGGAGACTTGGTGTGTGTAGTGTGAAGCACCTTACCCAAGTCTGCTCCATCTACACAATTAATGTTGTGCTGAAGCTCTCACCTACTCAAGTAATGAAGTTTGATGTGTCTGCCAAGATCATTTTTCCCTAAGCCACACTTACTGGTACTAGTTACATTTCTACCCTTTTATTCCTTATGAAAGAAATCCCATGTTTTCTTTTCCATTATTTTGAAAGATCTGACTTTAACATGACAACTAGCTTATTACCCAACTCAGACAAATGGGCACAGGCTGATATCGTCCTTTCTGAAGTGGCTCAAGCCTTTTGAGATTTATTGTTCTAAATTAACTAGCTACCTCCTCCACTGACAAAGGAAGGCAGGAGTGCATTTTAAAGTACGTAACTCTACACTTCCTTATACTTCTATTCCTCACTAGGCATTTCCTACTGATTAGTGACCAGAAACACCTTAAGAGGTCTTACAGACTTCTGGTCTGACAGCTTCTCCTTTGTTGCACTCAATTTTAAGACTTTGGGGTTATCTGGACCTGCAGATAAAACTACCAATAGAAGGACTGCTTATCCCTCATACTTCCTTCATTCTGGGACGTACAAGGATTCCTTTTCAGTGTAACTGTCCCGAATACACTATACAGGAAAGTCAGCAGCTACTACAGTCATGAAGTAGACCTTTATACTACTGCTAGGAACAATCTTATTAATCCTGCTTACTCCTTCCTTTTTAGTCCAATGACTGCAGGTAAATATTGGTGCACTTGCAATATTATTAACAATCAAAAGAGAACATTATGGAACACTAAATCCTTGGGTTAAATGGCAGTATTTCCTTTCTATAGACAAGTTTCAAATAGAAGCTAGAAGACAGAAAAATTATTCCAGAATTTCCATGAGAATATATTAACAGGGTACTATTATGGGAGAAATTAGAATAATCCCCCTTCACTTTCTTTCCTACCCAACCTCCATCACTGTGGTTGCATAGGAAAAACATGGAAAGATAACTTCAGCAGGCTCATGTTTACTGTACAGTGACATAATCAGCTCACAATGAACCCTCATCGCCAGCTGAGGGGGTTTGTCAAGGTCAAAAAATTATTACTGAAACATGATCAGGTAACTGGATGGTAAAATAACTATTTCATCTGTTTCACAAATGAAAAAGCAAACACATGTATACTTAAAGATCTTCAAACCAGTCACCAGAAAGCTGACAAAAGTCAAGTTACTCTCTTATAACCCAGGGCTTGGCAATAGAGGAGCTACAGCTTGAGAAATCTGGGAGTGTTACCCTGCACAATGGTGCTTGCTACACATGTTGCCAGTACCTGGAAAAGGATCTAATTAATACACAAAATAAAAAGGAAGGAACTGTGATTGAGAATGGCTCATTAGTAACTTTCATAATTTATTGACAAGTAAATTATCAGTAAAATGGATGAAAACATCAGCCATACTGACTTGGAGCTGTAACCCATTTTTCATGACTCAACAGACACAGTAACTCCTTTTAAGATTACCAAGATGGAACCTGATCACAACATTGTAATAGCCATTGTGATAAATAAATGTCTAAGTATGAAATTAGCAGCAGGTATCTCCAGAACTAACCCAATGACTGCTAAGTTCAAGTATGACTTTAAGAGGACACTCAGCAAAAGCCACTGACCTCATTTGCTTTTGTGAGGAAAAAGATACAGCACAGTACCTACTCCTGAGTGACACCAAAACAAACTCTAGGGAAAAATACAAAGGAACATTGTATAAATAAATTGTGAACACAAATATTTGTGTTGATCACAAATAAAATTAGAGTTGGACTGCAAGGGCTCTGTTCACTGTACTGAAAACAACTGAGCTATAAACTTCTATATACAAGCTGTATTCTCTCTCTGGTGTACCAAATCTGACACAACCTAACCACCACTCAAGCTCAGAAATCCTATTGCTTGCAATGTAGTTTTACCCTTTGCCTACTGAATTCCAGAAAGTGCAAGTTACAAAAACATTTCTGCAGGTATGTTGTTCCAAAGTGGTGCCAGCACATCCACAGTACCTGCAATTTCCAAGTGTGTTCTGCCTTTGGATACCTCTGTTGGCTGTGGGAGCAGAAAGAGCTGTGAATATCAGCTGCAAACACGGCTTCCTTCCTGGCAGCTGCACCCATGGGAGTTACCCTGTTTCTGACCACACCAGGGTGTCTGTGGCCTATTGGAAAACAGAGTGGCTGAAGAAAACATTGAGGTAATGGCTCCACCAAGACAAAAATTACACAAAAGACTCAAAATATGCTGGTATCTTGCTCCTCAGTGGTGAAGGAGGTAAATGTGAAACAGTTACATACAGACAAGATGAACGGCCAGCCAGCCAAGAAGTTAGAATTCAGGCCTTGCAAAACATCCAGCCATTTGCCTTTTAATGGCATTACAGTTTTCTGAAGCCCTCCCCTGCAATAACATGACATAACTGGCTACACCGAATTTTTGAGGGCAACGTGCCCTGCATTCTGGATTTCCACTGCCTATGTGGACAAAAAAATTGAATAAAACGTCCTTGGAATCAAAGACCTTACAGGATATTGTGCTGTTCACTGGAATTTTCTATGCGCTTTATGTTTGTTGGAAAACTGGCTTAGAAATCACAGAATCGTTCAAGCTAGAAGGTACTTCAGATTGTCTTCCCCAACCCTCCTGCTCAGAGCAGGGTCACCTACAGCAGGCTGCTTAAGGCTGTGCCTAGCTGGATTTTGAGTATCTCCAAATCCAGAGGCTTCACAATCTCTAAGGGAAACATGTTCCACTGTTTCAAAAAAAATCAGTCTTAAATTCAAATATAAGAACAAAGAAATAAATTTTCCACTTTTTTTACTTATTTATACTAGAGTGACCTTGCTATTGATTGTGAACTAACCATCATCTTTCTCTGTTCTTTCCCTTAGCCTCCTCCATCCTGGTAAAAATATTTAGTTTAGACTATTTTACATTAATATTACATGTATAGTCAAATTCAGAAAACTTTGTTCAGGTCAGTATTTTAGGACCCCTTCCTGAAAGGGTCTGGGGCTGAGTCTACAAAAGTTTTACTATAGCCTTCATGGAATTAAATAAAATAAATAAATTTTTGAAGTACTACTGTTCCCATTCTGTTCTCAGTATCCTGGTGTGTTGGGTTTATGCAGGTAGGTCTTGGTAGCAGGGGTGCTACAGGAATGGCTTCTGTGAAAAGCTGCTGGAAGCTTCCTGCCTGTCCAGCAGAGCCAAGGCCAGCNGTTCAAGCTAGAAGGTACTTCAGATTGTCTTCCCCAACCCTCCTGCTCAGAGCAGGGTCACCTACAGCAGGCTGCTTAAGGCTGTGCCTAGCTGGATTTTGAGTATCTCCAAATCCAGAGGCTTCACAATCTCTAAGGGAAACATGTTCCACTGTTTCAAAAAAAATCAGTCTTAAATTCAAATATAAGAACAAAGAAATAAATTTTCCACTTTTTTTACTTATTTATACTAGAGTGACCTTGCTATTGATTGTGAACTAACCATCATCTTTCTCTGTTCTTTCCCTTAGCCTCCTCCATCCTGGTAAAAATATTTAGTTTAGACTATTTTACATTAATATTACATGTATAGTCAAATTCAGAAAACTTTGTTCAGGTCAGTATTTTAGGACCCCTTCCTGAAAGGGTCTGGGGCTGAGTCTACAAAAGTTTTACTATAGCCTTCATGGAATTAAATAAAATAAATAAATTTTTGAAGTACTACTGTTCCCATTCTGTTCTCAGTATCCTGGTGTGTTGGGTTTATGCAGGTAGGTCTTGGTAGCAGGGGTGCTACAGGAATGGCTTCTGTGAAAAGCTGCTGGAAGCTTCCTGCCTGTCCAGCAGAGCCAAGGCCAGCCAGCTCCAGGATGGACCTGCTGCAGGCCAAGTCTGAGCCCATCAGGAATGGTGGGAACACCTCTGTGACAATATATTTGAGAAAAGAAAAAAAAAATTTGCGCAGGTATAATTACAGGCAGAGAAAAGCAGGGTGAGAACATGTGAGAGGAACAACTCTGACACCAAGGTCAGTGGAGGTGGAGGGGCAGGAGGCGCTCCAGGCACCGAAGCCAAGATTCCCCTGCAGCCTGTGGTGCAGCCCATGGTGAGGCGGTTGTGCCCCTGCAGCCCACGAAGGAGACCCAGGCTGAAGCAGGTGGATGAGAGGAGGAGGAGTCCAGGGGAGGCCCATGCTGGAACAGGCTCCTGGCAGAGACCTGCAGAACCATGGCAAGAGGAGCCCATGCTGGAGCAGGCTTCCTGGTAGGACTTGTGACCCTTTGGGGGACCCACATTGAAGCAGGCTGTGCCTGAATGACTGCACCCTATGTGCAGTGTGACCCACCTCACAGCAGTTTGTGGAGAACTGTTGCCTGTGGGATAAACTCATGCTGAGTTCATGGAGAAGTTAATTGAGAACTGTCTCCTGTGAGAAGGGGAAGGACTCCTCTCCCTGAGAAACAGCGGGAAAAACCTGTGATAAATTGATCTCAATCCCCATTCCCATCTCCCTGCACTGCTGGGGGAAAGGAAGTAGAGCTTGAGAAGAAAGAGGTGGGGGGAATGTGCTTTCTAAGATTTATTTTACTTCTCATAATCCTGTTCTGATTTTGTTGGTAATAAATTAATATCCCTAATTCAAGTCTGTTTGCCCTTAGGTATTTGCTGAGTGATCTCCCCTGGTCCTTATCTCATGAACATTTATTATATTTTCTCTTCCCTGTCCAGCTGAGAAGCCAAATGACAGATCAGCTTTGGTGGGTGCCTGGCATCCAGCCAGGGTCAACCCAGTACGCACAGTTAAACTTTGCAGGGTGCATGTTTATCAAACACTGTACTGAAATAAACTCCAAGCATTGCCCAACTTAAGTTTTATGCCTGTGTACTAAGATACAAAAGAGTAGTGCATAAAATTAAAGTGGAGTCAAAGCTGAACCAGAGGCTAATTGGCAAAATAAACACTACATGTTTGCTGTTCTCAGGCAGATAAGTCACATTTGCATCATTCGATAAGTGCAACAGCTAATTTCCTTCCCGTTTCCTTAAACGTTAAAAACGCCTCTTGAAGAAACCTCCTCAAGGCCTGGCCCCACAATTATGCAACCAATATGAAAGCACCTCCTCACATCCATGAGGTTACCCATCTAATTTCTGATGCCTCGAAAACTTTAGGGTGCATCTTTCACGGATCAACAATAACTTTCCCCTTAAAAAAAGAAAAAAATAATAATTCCCATTAACTTTTATGACAGGGATGAGAAAACACCTCTAGATAAGCCTTAGGTTTCAACGCCAAATTATTTCTAATTTTCCATAGTCCACAAAATACGACCCTCACCCCCTTCCCCCGGTACTGCTTTTACGTGAGTGCTAGCGGCCCCGGCGGAGCGCCGTCCGAGTTCTACGTGGGGACCCAGGGTCCAGCACCGCACCCCGCTGCTTTCCGCAGTCCTTGTTGTTCCCAGCAATTCCCGCCGGCAGCCGCGCCCCG